>JANHGL010016139.1:53700-58700 GCA_024611195.1 Ceyx melanurus
GCTGTTTTGCAGAGGAGCTTAGTAGGAAAGGCAGAAGAAAATAATAATAATAATAATAATAATAATAATAATAATAATATCATCTTTTCTAGTTAAGCCAGATTATTTCTGTTGTTTTTGGAAAGACTGCACTGCAAGAAATGTGTTTTATCAAGAATGGTGTAAAACATAAATGAACATTGCTATATTGACCAAAATAAGTGTAAAATACAAGACACAGAAGTCAGCACATAAATAAATAAAAATCTTCCTTTCCTTGAGGATTAGTTATACAGGGGATCCAGGGGCCTCTCCCAGGCTACTTGAACCAAATATGGGATCATCACTATGGCCACTTAGCCATAGGGACAGATACCTACATACAAAAAGTCTATGAAGCCCCTAAGACTGTATTTCTGCCATCAAGCACAACTTCCAACAGCCACAAGCTATCTGACAAGCCCCAGCAGGAATGAAAACAGTATTTCTCATTCTTCCCAAATAGATTATACCTAATGATATCAATGTCCTATTCCTTTGGTGTTTCCGCTGAGCTTTAATACTAATAAATAAATCAAATTAGCACTTCCAACCTTTAGTAACTATGCTGTCAATACTGGTGCACAGTAAGTATTTAAAAGTCTTTCTTTTTTTGTCTGCAAATTGTTTTGGCTAACTTTGTTCTTGATATCATCATTTTGTTCTAAATGAAGCAAATGTAGTGCTAAATTATGGCCCTTTTGTCAGGATTTTGTAGTTAAAGACTCCCAAGCTTAGGCAGCTGGCCTGTCCCCAAGAGAAAGACACAGCCACCTGACCTGACTGCTCTTTCAGAAATTGAACCTATCTCCTGTAAAAATCCAACTTTGCCTTTGGCTCCTGTTTCATCAGGGGTGCAGTCGGAGACGCACAGAGAAAGCAGAGCCAAAGGGCTTGGTTCAGCCTTATGATGTCCAGGGGAACACTTCCTCATCCAATACATAAGAAAATTCATTTTAGTGAATATTCTTTTCTGAGATGATGCTGTGTGGTAATGGATTCCTGTGTCTGCATGTTGGAGCAGACATGATTAAGATCAGTGTTGTTCAGCAGGCTTTAAAGGTCCTTTAAAATATGGTACATCCTTCCCATTTTTGCCCTCCCAGTTTGCAGTTCAAATTCATCTCGGTCACCTAATGAACCTTCCCCGTCCCCTACATGTGTTGGTGGCATTTTTAAAACATCCTTCCTTGTTCTCCTTAATATATCTGGTTTTACTATTGCTATTTAAATTTTTTTTATTTCCATTATTTCCATCTCTGTACACTGAAACAGCCAAAGTGTGATCTTCCCAGCAGAGAGTAGGAAACGCCTTTACTTAGGAGGAGCTGCAGGAACATATGTGCTTTGCAGGGCTGTGAGTGGCCCAGAAATAGATGGTTCCTGGGAAAACATTGTTAAGTGCCAAGATGGGCAGTTTACTACACGTGCAAGTCCAGGTGAACGGGGAATCTTCAAGAAACTCCAATTGAGCTGAAATCGGGACCATTTTTATAGCTTTCAGTTTTGAGGTCACAGTCACCCAGACTGGAAACTCAAAAATGACTTCAAAAAGGCAAATGCTAACTAGATTTCACACTACATTTCATTTTACTTGGCATTACAGAAAGAATGCAGGTATTAAATAGACTGTTTCCTGTATACAATAAGGTTAATTAGTAGCAAGGGATGGAAATCAGTGTAGACATAACTCTTTTAGACAGGTATCAAAAATAATCCCCTGATCCCCACAGACCCCAGCTGCACTGAAAGAAGAACAATATAAAAGATTCTTTAAAAGAAATTTTTCAAACATTCTCCAGGTGTCCCAGCTATATTTAAATAGGCCTGTGGCCCCATGTGTACTCCAACCCTTTCTGCTCTACAGTTCCCTTGCTCCAAGTTAAATGAGTAGAGTACTTGCACAGAATTTTGAGGTGCAACATAAAGGATTTCTGTACAAAGAGACTGGGATTGCAAACCGAGACAGACAGGAGAACAAAAAGAAGAATATATTCTGGACTGAATGGGACTTCCCTAAGCTCCTTATCAATAAGGTTAATAAGGGTCCATGCAATTTACCGATCACTACGATGCAACAACTGGGCTAAAGCTATAAAGAAGCTACATAGATACAGGATTTTAGTGCTTCTCATGGCCCACCACATTAAAGTCCCTTTACCCTTCCCCTGTCACCCCACTCAAGAGAATAAACTCCAGTCTGTGTGATTGGCCTCACTAAAATCCCTGGTCTGCTATTACGCCTCTACCTGCCCTACTTAAGCAGATTAATAGTTATTTCCTAGAATTTGATCCTCCGGTCCCTTTGTAATTGAAGCAGTAATGCTCAGATATTTCTAAAAATGTATTTCTGAAAAATACATTTCCTTTTTTCTCTGGTTTAATTTTGTTATCCTCAATCATATGCGTGATAGAAAAAAAATTCCAAACTTCTATCTCCTTTATAAAATACATGCCATATCAAAAAGGTGACAAGAGGGGGAAAAGTAATTAGTGAGTTCACAGAGTTCAGTAGAAAAGTTAAAATAGAGTAACACATTACTTTTTATGTTAAGATTTCACAAGACAAATCTTGCCTGTGTTTTAATTGCATGTGACCCTGGCAGTCCCACTCTGAAATGAAGTGCCGTAAAATTAAAGATGACAGACGCTCAAAACAAGTCTTGTGATCTTGATTAAACTACAAAGACCACACTTTCTCTCTGCTGCAACTCAGATATGATGGGCTGTTTTATTTGGGGAATTGCTTCATTAATGCTTTCTTTGACTAGACATGTTTATTATAAAAAAAAAAAAAACCTGAATATGGTGATATCTTGCATAGCTAAATAAAGTCTAAGAGACAAGTTAAAAAATTAGGAATCTTTAAATAACCTCAAGACCTAAATGCTTCTTCTAAGGATCATGAGCATCTGTAGAAGGAGGTGCCAAGTGTGCCTGCAGCATACAGTACCTATTTTGAAAAGTGCAAGGTTGTGGGTCATTTTTTTTTTTCACAATTACATGTGTTAGACGCAAATTGAATGTTCTGACAATATTATCTGTCAATTATTTAAAGTTAAATTTCCACAAGCCAGGACAGAATGTGAAAGAAAAAAAAAAAAAAAGGAAGAGGGACAAAAGTGGAAGGAGAAAAAAAAAAAACGAACCACCACTTCTTCCAACAAAATTCTTGCTAATGTTTCAGAGGTGTAATGATGATAACTGCCTGCAACTGGATATGTGCAGTCTTCCAGATCCATAAGCCTACATAAATTTGGGAATGTATTTCCAAACTTGCTCTGTTATCTGGACTTTGTGACTAAAGAAACAGCAGGACCACATGCACCTCCTGAAATTAGATATAAATTGTAACTAACACATATGCAACACCTTAATGTTCCTTCTTTTCCAGGCCTGCTTATGAGCCACTATTGGCTTTCTGTACCAAGTTTCAGATCAAAGAATCCAGACATACCATTCATAAGTCAAGAGATTCAGTGGACCAACGTTTCACCAGTGCAAGACACTAGTACCCTACGACTGCTGTCATGAACCCCATCATGCCAGGGAAATTAGGACCTTGCTCCTTTCATAAGAATAGACAACAAACCTTTTTAATAACATAAGTCATTCAGGACTGTGGCCCTGATTCAGCAAACTCTGCAGTCACATGTGTGAATTTCATTTCAGAAATAACCTCATAGACTTCAGAAGAATTTCCCACATGACTGTAACATTCAGTTCAGGAGCCAGAGGAGCTACATTACATGGTACCATAGAAAATATTGCTGTAGATAGGTAGTTTACACCATGTCTGACTGCATCTTCTTGGCATTTTTCACTTTTGAATGATTCTGTCCAAGAATTACTAAATCATTTTGTTCTGAACATACCATATATTTTCTTCAGCCAGTTACATGTTTTAAATAAATAACATATATGGGTAAACCTTTAGCACCCTGCCCATTTTATGTCTGGAAATATATTCAGGACAAAAGGGACTGAGGATGAAGAAATAACTTTTTTGCCCTAAATTAATCTTTCCAGACAGAGAAAGGTCAAAAACCCCAGAGCACAGCAGATAATTCCCAGTCTTCATTTCTCTAAACCACTATTGTTCAGCCACACCACAGTAATGTCTCCAAAGAGCCTCCAAAAGCAACAAGTCACACTCCTACACAACTGCTTGGGATCCAAAAGTCTACCTCCCAAGATGCAGCTGTTTCAGGAAGTCTGGTGAAGATGCAGTCACAGCTGATTCCTACAGCACAGAAATATACAGGGTACCTTAGAAGGGTGTAGAGCAGAAGTCCTACAAGAAGCAACTGGAGGGAACTAGGGTTGTTCAGCCTGGAGAAAAGGAGGCTCAGGACAGACTTTCTCACTCTTGACAACACCCTGACAGGAGGTTGGAGCCAGATGGTGGGTGAGTCTCTCTCTTTTCCCAAGGAACAAGCAATGGGACAATAGGAAATGTCCTCAAGTTGCAACAGAGAGGTTTAGATTAGATATGAGGAAAAAATTTCTTCTATAAAGGAAAGTCTACTCTAAGGTACCCCCAAAACTTTCCCTGGTTTTGCAGTATGCCATGGAGTTGGACTGTGAGCACTACAACTGCAGTCTAATGGGACCTGCTGATGCACAGAGGAGTAAAGAATAAGAGAAGCACAGCCTGTTCCACAGCCCTGGAAGGCACAGCCTATGTCCTCACATTATGTCACATGTCCACAGCCATGTGTCTGCCCATTTAGTTTGAGGTGGCCACCATCCCCCTTCTCACATCCCAAATTTGTCTTGGGAGTTACTCGTACAGGATCTGGTTTCCTTCATTGGGACGTAGCTGGGATGCTTCACATAAACAACAAGATAAACTGCAAATTGACATCACATGTCTCCTTTTTCCTGTTGGAAGTACACCCCTGCACACACACCTTTAGTAATTCAGTGTACACAGATCCACAATACCAATTTGCACCTATATTTAACCCTGGTTTCTAATT
>JANHGL010016139.1:61200-108719 GCA_024611195.1 Ceyx melanurus
ACTACTAGTGGGAGGTGTCCCTGCCCATAGTAAGGTATTTGTAACTAGATGATCTTTAAGGTCCCTTCCATCTCAAACCATTCTATGATTTCATGTCAGCCCCAGCATTTAGGGACAAATTATTAAAGGGTTCCACATACACCTATGATTTCACTACATGACTGAAATTCTACTGATGCAACTCTGCAGTTGATATCTGTAAAAGAAACATCAAACAGTGTTGTTCAACCCATTTTAAAAGGTTTCCTACAGGTTTGTGATATCACAGTAATCCAGAAAAAAAAATAAATCTAGTTCACAGATTTCAACTTAACCTGCCTTAATGAAACAAATGAGCTACCACATAATTTTGGGGGGATCAGAAATGGAAGGTATTCCAAGAATATTTGACAAAAATAACCAAAACTATCTCCTGAGCTACACAGTTAAATACAATCATACTGAGCTCAAAATTAACCTGTTAATAAACTCAATATAAAATCAGTTTGCAATATGATAGGAAAAGCAATGGCTTCTGTAGTCCTACAGATCAAGTTTTATAAACTACCAACCACTAAAATCCTAATCAAGACAAAGAATCTCGCAAAGGGGGAGGAACAATCTTTAATACACTTTTTACCCTCAGTATGTTTCACTAACACCTTAAACTGCCATCTTATGCTACTGCAGTTGAAGGACACATAGAAACACTCGACAGCCAAAGCAACATGAGCCATTGTAGGACGTTATTGACTATATAACCATTTTCACATCACTAACACTGGCTAAGGGCACGATCCAGGGGACACAGGTCTCCACAGCTGCTGGCTCAGTTGGGCTTTATGGCCCACAGCTGCAGGGTCACTGCAGATGTTCAGGCAAAATTTTCCTCTCTCAGGAGCAGGAGAGTGCATGATTAGGTGTGTTACCATGTGGACCCTTCCTTTTGAGTAAAATCTTGCATGTTACCATGAAGAGCTTTTGATGAATTGCAATAAAAAAAGAGTGTCTAGGATCAGATATAAATGAATGTCAGGCATCTGAAGGCAATTTATGCAAAAGGTAACTGATTTAGTGCCTCCAATGCTAATCATATAAAATGGAATTAAAGGTTTCTGAAGTATATTCCTTTTCTATGTGATTGGCCATATTTTGAAATGAAGTGAAACACAGATTTATAGATGCCTTGTGAAAAGAAGCACAGGATGAAGAATTTTCCCTCAGCTCATCTTTGCAATGGGCACATATGGTAAAGAAGGAAAAGAGCAAACACAAACTTCAGGCTTACGAAAACATCATCATGGATGAAGTTCAGCACTTTCAATCACATGCTTAATCAAGCCAGTGAAAGTATAAACCAGAAATCAACCTATTCTGTGACACTCTAGTTGCACATACACGAGATGCATGCTGCTGGATTTCCACTGGGGAAAACAAGGGGATCCCCTTCACAAAGCAGGTACAGGAACGTGACTGGTGCACCGTGAGTGTTCCAGCCTGTGAACTTTGGCATGGGAGTTTATTTTATCACTCTGCACCTTCTAGGCAGCTTTATAAATGGCAGACATGAAGGCTTGCTACTTGGCTTTACAGGTTCCTATGGCAAGATGACAATTACCAAATAGGATAACTCGCTACAGAGCCAGCCAGAATCCATGACTCTCCATGGCATATAAAAGAAGTGAAAGTCCAGCCAAAATAAATTCATTTTAAAAAATCTAAGCAAACAGACATGACATTTTTCTTGCAGGTTTTGACTGGCTCTAAAAATATCAACAGTCTTTCCAGTTCTAGTGCATGCTCCCAATAAAAAGCTTTGGAGACTGATTAAAATACCACGGCTTTGCTTCAACATTTTGTCAATCTCATTAGCCATTTGCTGAATTGAAGCTATGAAGCCACAATGAATTTGGGAGAGGGGGTTAAATAGCCACACAGTGGGTCAACACTTGTCCAAAGGCTCATCTCTGTCATTGTTTGATTTCAAAATGGGAGAGTCTGTATGGGAGTTAATCAAAAGTACAGTAGCTTTGCTTTCAATTGATACTCTACTTAGTCCCAATAAATTGGTCCCAGTGTATGCAGCAAAATCCCACTGGCTGCCTGCATTTGATTTTTTTTCCTTTTTTTTTTTTTTTTAAATACCAAAACAAAACACATTACAGAGTAGACAGAGCAAACCTCACAGCATTATACACTGATACATAGGAGTGTGTTATTCAACAGATACCTTTCTATTTGTCAGATGTGTCCTGACCAGGGCATCCCAAAACTTCTGGAACATACATAATCCCCCTCCGCCCCCCCACCTGCACCTAGTCTGGAAAACAAAATTGTTTACTGACTAAAACCATAGGATTAAAATTAGTCCACTACCCAATGTAGTAGGAGAGGATACATAGCTGCCCTTTATTATTTAAACTAAAAGTGACATGATTAATTTACCCTGATGAGATTCAATGGCATGAATAAAACTGGCAGTTGAAACAGAGAAAGAGCAAAGGGGAAAGAGAGGGAGAAAGGCAAGTTTAGCATATAAAGAATCTCTTAAATATGTCCTTGTGGCCATAATGATGCCAATAATATCCAAATCCTCTGCTCTTTCTAGCCTGTGAAGTACACCATAGCCTGTTGACTGGGAGTGAAGGGTGCACAGTGCATATGGGTCTCAGATGTCTCTGAGAGATCTGAAGTACTGGTGGAATAATTAAGTTTACCCTATTAGCAGTGCATGTCCTACTGAAAGTTTCAGAACCCTTTGCTGGAAACCAAACATGCTAGCAATAGCAGAATTAAAGGTTTTGTAAAACCTAACTCCAAGCTTTCAACAGATTACCTCCAAAAAAAAAAATAATAAAATAATAATAATAAAGAGACAACAAGTAGGATATAGAACTTGAAATAAATGAAGATGTGGTTACACATTCAGACCACTGTTGGATTAAAGGGTCACCATAAAACCATGAACATGCTAAGACCATGGAAAAGAAAAAGAACAGAGTCCTTCCAGGAATCCAAGTAAGCTCCAGAAACCAAATCAATACCTTGCAATAACAACTAGGTTGAATGAATTGTTAATGTAAATAAAATTTACACGTTCCTATTCTGATGTTAACAGCTAAAGCAAACGTTTGACATACCTTAAATAAATGATATTGTCGATGTTAATACAATCTACCACCAGTACTAATATATTAAAAATAAATAAATAGTAAAAGCATTGTAATTTGAGGGTCTCAAATCTCTGTACCTTAATATTGGTGTCATCCAATAAAACACATCTCTTGTCTGTAATATCAATTTTAAAAATTTGTCCCCACTTACCTAAGAATTTAAACCAAGAGCAATTGAGGTTGTTTATGTAAGTCTTGGCAATACTCTAGTTCTGCTTGTTACATACTAAGCAGCTGGAGAGTACAGGGAGTACAAGGTAAAAAGGAAGAGGGAGATGAAAAAAAAGAAACTATTTGCGAACATATTATTTTCAAAGCATTCACTTCAAGGAAGGGTAAAAGTAATGGAAGTTATGTTATTCAGGCATCAGATATAAATACATGGATTGCAAAATACCCACTTTTGTATCTGAAATCTAAGTAAAACAATTTATTCTGCTACAACCCTCTTATTACCCTTTAAATTTAGTCAAAGTATTCTCTGCCAAAGATATATGGAAACATGATGAACAAATGCATCCTTCATGTACTCTGGAAAGGAATTCAGGCCCTATCTTCCAGTCATTCATTTACATATAGAGAGATTTACTAAAAATTAATGATATTTTCTGTTTCTATCAGTGTAAAAATGAAACAAATCAAATGAAGTGAATTAGATTTAGCTCATAATAGAAATGATGCAGAAGTGCACTTCAACATTGTCCAGTGTGCAAATAAATAGAATTTGGCACTTCTCTCTTCTGGACCCTCTTGCTTGTGAAAACCCAAAAGCAGCTGAGAAGGGTTTGTGCATTTAGAGTCTTCCAAGAAAGAGTAACTTTGGGATAGGTATTTTTTAAAATTTATCCTAAGTGTTTTCACAGAGACAGCTACAGCAGGAAGTTGAGTGTCTTTCTTGGAATCTCTCACAGGTACCCTGCATATTTCAAGCTGAAGACCATTGTTGTACATTGATAGAATTTTGTACTAAGGTCTAAGTAATAATAATTATATACTTTTTTTTTTTTTTTAATGTTCCCAAATCCCTAAATTCAAAGGGGATAAAAGGACACAATCTATTTTTGCTCTGATATGCCATAGATCACAGGCTGGAACACTTGAATCAAAAAAGGTCTGTTAATCTGTAAGGTACTAATATTCCTGAACTCATGATAGCTCATGAAAAACTCTGATGCCACAGTTTTGAACAGATCCATTCATAACTGAAAATACCTGTAACATCTGTGGTGAAACTTGAACCACTTGGCATTTGTCTTCACAAAAATGTGTAGCAAAGAATTTTTGTGACTTTAAATGGATTCATTTACTCATTGAAAATAGTTCAGATTTAGAAAAAAGATCTGTCTCATTTCATATGCTTTGGGGGTGGGACTAGTAATTCCACTGAAGATGCAAATAAACAAAAATGGTGTAAAATTCTGTGAAACAAATAATGTGAATATTGCAAAGCCGTACTCAGGGCATAACTGTAAATGAAAAGACCAAACTAGTTGAGATTATAGCAGTTGATCTGCTTTATATTGTTTTATCATATGTAGTAGGTATAATATCTCCACGTGAATGACTGGAAGCAAGTCATCAACCTACTGTGTTCAAGAAAGCTGATCAGATTAGAAGGGCCTTGTAAATTATGCTTGACAAAGATGAGATGAATGATAACTTCCTGAAAGTTACACTTCAGGTTTTATGAGGCAATGAGTCCTTACAAGACTGAATTAAATGTAGGGGTTGATTAGTGCAAAGCAGACACCGATGTGTCAAATAACTGAATGTTATTTTGAATGGGTTTCCCAGTGTCTTTGTAGGAAATCCATTAAAAACAACTGGAACCATTTCCATGGCTAGGTTCCAGTGATAGGATCAATGAACAATATTCAGGATGCTGGCTGAAAGTCAAATGTAAGGCATCACTGTAGCCCTTAAGTATAGAAAGCTTAATTTTAAGCATATGAACAGTCCTGTTGAATTTACCAATCCTCATGTGTTTAAAGAGGAATTTGTGCCTATGCACTTCTGCAGAGTAAGGCCAAGGAAGATAAAGTTACTGGCAGATTTTTCAGTCATACTCCAAACCATTTACACCCCATAGAATGACCAGAACTACACAGTGGAAAGCTAAAAACCCAGGTCCCTAAGTGGGAAGCACAGGCCATCAGCAAGGTTGCCTCCTGGAAACCCTCTCAGAAGGATCTCTCAGAGATTCATTCAAAGTATATGGCAGCTCGTAGGGAATAAACCTTGCCCACTCTTATGCAAAGAGTAGCCAACACAGAGGTTGCACAAGATTTGCCCAATTTGAGCAAGAGAAATTAGAGTGCAATGATCTTTTCCAACCTAAACAACTCTATGAGTCTATGCTGAGGAAGTGAAGGTGTCTCCTACTTTTAGGTGGCATAGGAGATAACTTGGTTTTGCTTTATCATTTTTACCAAATGCAGATGAAAATGTCAGCAACCAGAGCATATCTGTACTTGTCAAAATTAGCAAAACACGTGAGGTTTCACTGCACAGAAAAATAACAGAAGATGTTCTGAGAACATGCAGCAATGTGGGTGGCCACTATGAAGAAAAGCTTTGAGGTATTTATATAGCAAATAAATATTCACAGACACTGCTATTCCCACTCACTAAAGTTTTGAAAGACATTATTCTCCTAAAAGACAGATAAAAGAGAAGAGGTGGGGGAGGAAAGGAAACTATTATGGAATGAGGAATAATGGCCAGAGCCACAACCACAAGATTGATGTGAGTACTACAGTAAGCAAAGACCAATTCACTGCTTAAGGGTGTCAAAATGTGGTCCTGGGAGAGAAGAGGAGGCTGAGAAATGAGAAAAGAAAAGGCAAGAGAAGGAATGTATAAAGAATAGCAAATATTAGGGAAATGAAGAAAAATAGAAGGAACCAAATGTCACTTCAAGGGGGTACAAGTGCAATTGCTCCTTCTCCTTGGCTAATCCACAAATTAATGAAACCAGAACAATGAAAAAACAAATAATTATTCTGCACATTCAAAGGTGAATCTTACAGTGGCCATCCAGAAGAAAGGCAAATAAGGGTGGGAGAAACAGCAGCACCACAGTATGCAGCACAGTAACATTACAGCAATTCTATTCTTCCAGCCACCCTGTTTTTACTGGAAAATCTTAGAGTATAGGATCCAAGTCAGGGCCTTGATAAACTGCATTCTCAAATTATTTCAGTGAGACAACACAGGTACATAGAGCCACTCAGGTGCTGAAGTATCTGGGTATTTATGTTCTTTTGCTCTGCAAACCAAACACCCAATTAAGATTTTTTTAAGAAAATAAATCTATAAATTATAAGGTTGAGTATTTGTTCTTAACTTTAGAGTCCCAAATATTATTCACTGACATGATATGTACATTTTAATTTTTTCTAAGCTTTTCTAAAACGAACAAACTGTTAAGTTTAAAAATGCAGTTTTTCTCCTTGCTTTCTCCTTACCCTATGGATTTTGAGAGATCTGTGTCTCTGCTTCAGTTTTGTAGGCTGCTGCAGAACTAGAGAGAACTCAGTTGACTTTTATACTGTAGAGAACCATGTGTAATTTAGAGTAACAGATCCTCCTTAATATCACTAGAATCCTATAGGTTTCATTCTGCTAAATTCAATAAGACTTCTTCATAAGCAACTTCCCTTTTACAGCTTAGAAACAAGGTTGAGGAACCTTTTGTGAGGCTGTGAACCAGTATGAGACTTAGGGTTAAGGGGGAGGTTGTGTTTGGGGTGGTTTTCTTTCCTCCTCAAACTTGAACTGTTATGAGACCATAAAATATTTTATCATGACCTGAGGGGGACTGAGTTTCTCTTTATAATTTACTTCCAATCAGAAAATCTTGAGTCAGCCAGTTCATTCCAAGTTTGTGATTTAAACCAGAGAAAAAGGTAAATATTTAGCCTATCCCTAATTACCCTCTATATTTCTGAATATGCAAATTTCAATGTACTTGGAATTTTCTCTAAGTGATTTGGCAAGCATAAATTATCCTTGCCCTTAAGACTCCCAGCTTCCACAGACAATGAATCAACAGTTGGGTGTTAAAAGGCTGCAGCTTTACTATTAACAATCAATACGAGTTTTCAACAGGAATACACTTAGCCAGCATTAATGCAATTACATTAAATAATATTAATACCAAAGGCATGTCCATTGCTGGCCTGTTCCAAAGTCACAACGTTCCTCAACAGCTACCTCTGTTCTTTAAACATCCACCCAGAAACAAAAGGAAAAAAAACCCCAAATGAATAGTCTGTGAAATTGCTGCTTTGCCAGAGGGTTAATTTTACATCAGTTATGCATTGTATAGATTGTGGTCTCGCAACACAAATCCAATTTTTACATCTGCAGATGTACAGAAGAAATTGTCCATGCATCATATTAAAGGCTCTGTATAGAGAATCTCTATGGTGACACAAGGATAAAAACCTGTCACCTGCAAGCACCTGTATGTGGATGTGGGAGATTCATCCCTCTTTAAACCTCAACCTTCCCATCCAGGCATTCTTTGCCATAATTCCTGCTGTAAACATCCCGGTGCTGGTTGCCCACTGAGCCTGTTTCACAGCAGTGTTGTGGTGCTCTTTTGTTCATTCCCAAATCCCAGATAGCCAGGTGCAAGGCAGGGGTCAGAGCTGTGTTTGAATACACTCAAAAGTATCTGTTATAAAAGCAACTTGATGCCAATTCCCAAATAAAATTTTAAGAAACTGGGGCCGTATTTTTCAGCGCATTTATGTGCCAGGAAGACACCAATTGTGATTTTCATCTCTCTCATTGCCAGGAAACAAATAAGATAAATCCAAACATTCTGTTCTGGGTAGGGGCTAACAATCTTTGCCTGCTATTGTGAACTATCCACTAAAAAAACCCCACAAAACATAAACTACTTTAAAAACATCTATAAGGTGAGAATCACACATCAGTCCAAAATATTGGACATTGATTTACCCTTTTGAAAATGCCATGTCTACATACAATATTAAGTAGCCTAAATACTTAAGATTTGGCCCTTAATACCTCCAGACCTTAAAGACATAAGCTGGTATTCTAAAGGACATTGTACAGATACATAGACTTCAATTTCCAATTGCATTCTTAACTATAATGAATTAATTCCTGGTGACATAAATTATGACATTTGTATGTTATCAGGAAATCAGGAAGGCATGGAGAATGGCAGCTTGTGCTGCAAAATTCCCACCAGTTGTCTCCAGTTATATTTTGCAATTGCATAGTCTTTGTCCTTATTAGAGAAATGTTTCTCCGCTGCTAAAGGAAAATAAATTGAACACCTCATAGAGGAGTTCCTAAAATTTGAACAGGCATTTGAGTGTGCCAAGAGCAGCAGCTGTTTTTGCCAGAAAGAAGATCTGGCAGGCATTTAGTCACAAGGTCACTGCTTATGGGGCTTACCCAAGAGATATGATGGAAAGCAAGGAATGTTGGCATGGCACTAGGACAGGTTGTCCTTGATGAACTGGAAGGAGAAGGCTGTTTTGGCCACAGGCACTCAGCAGCAGTTGCATTTTAGGGAGGACTGCACAATTTATTTAGCTTTTGAGTTCACATTCTTCAAGTTTCAGGTTTGAATGGACCCAAAAATGGCATGTTCACCAGTGCAGGAAGAACTCACAGAACCAAAAATCAGAGACAGAGGCATCATACAGTGTAACTGGATATGGACATCTACATTCAGTGAAGATTTAAATGCTTCCTGAATTAGGTGACCTAAAACTGTGTGGGCCCCTGTGAATTCTGTATTTCTCTAACCCTGGAATTCGCTGCAGAAGTTTGGAGGAGGATTATAAATTAGAAACTTCTCTTAAAAACGTTAAACTGCAGACCCTGATAGTGGTATAATCTAGATACACAAAAGGGCTGTTTTCATAATCTTGCAAAAAATGGTGGCCTGCCAGGTTGTAGGGTGAAATGGCTTATTTATCTTTCCTGATATTAAGTCTGAAACCAAGTAACAATAAAGTGGATATCAACATTTCCAACTATTTGTTTCCTGATGGTATGATTGAAATGTTTGGCCGAATGTTTACTTTCCCAACCACACATTGCTAAAGCCTTAACCAAGGCAACAATACATCCCAGTTGCCTCTTCAAATTCCCAGTGGATTTCAGAGTAAGAAGAGAGCTATCCTGCTACTCCAGCATGTTTGTGGAGCTACTTCTGATCATATCTCAGCTATCAGCTCTTGAGTTGTGACTCGATGGGTCCCCATGAGCCCTCTGCTCCATTTCTGGGTACAACAATGCAGTGCAAGACGGCACACATGACATTAGGGAGAAAAATGCAAGCCAAGATCCAACCAACATACCTCTCAGTTCCTAGCACAAATAACATGACCATCAACACCACCAGCTTTCCCCAGTGAATGGCAACAATGCAGTAAATGCATTTCTAACACATGAACATGGGATAAGCTGGAAACTGAAAATAAGAGAACACTAAAAAAATAGCTTCTATACTTAATGCAGTTAACAAGGATTTTCTTACTCATTTCTGCAGTTATGTCAATTAAAAAAAACCCTCCAGTTCTGGAATTATCTGAGTCACCTACTGCCCAACTTCCAATTTGGTTTCCTGGGTGACAAAGGAGCTTAAAAAGGTTTATTGATGAATTTAGCTATCACTTAGTGTTATTCACTGGTCCTTGCTAACTATGATGTCATTTGTTCTAAATGTTTTAAGAGTGGACAAAGCATCTGAAGACAAGGGCAAAAGAATAAAGGAGATTTGTGAAAAGGAGTGATAGGAAACTCAAAGCCCTCTGAAGTCAGCAGCAAGTCCCGTAATATTCACCCACCTTTTATTTATTGGGAGATTAAAAGCAAAAAAGCATTATGTAATTGTGAAACATTACTGTTATTCTGATACTCAGACAAATGCAATGCAATAAAACACTATTATATGAAGTAGCTATCATGAGAGAATTGCTTAATGTTCTGGTTGTAAAATGTTTCCAGAGGTAGGTGTTTCTCATCTGAAAACTTACAAAAAAATAATCTTGTCTTTTTGTCTGAATTCCTATCCCACCTTTTTCTGTTCTGTTTCTTGTTCTACTTACTTAGTGATGTATTTCTTCCTCCCTATCTCTCAAAAGGTATTGCATAAAAGGTCAATTCTCTTAACACAGCTTCTGCCCACTCTTCAGCTAATGTATTATAGCACATTATCAAGTTTCCAAACAATTGTTCGCTTTTCATTAGGATGTGCTAGGTTTCTCTCTTTCTGCAGTGTTAGTAAAAATGGTGTTGAGTTGTTGACTAGTAACATGAACAAGCAACTTCTGCCCTTACAAGTGGGATGGAATTGATTCATCTTATTAAAAACAGACCTCATGGAAGCTGGAATTTGTGCTACAAAGGTTAATGTTATGAAGGCACAGATAGCAAGTTCTCTGCTATACACTAGCATTTAAATTTTCGTGAGTAATTTTCAGCTTTGGATATATCATCTCAAGCCACGTTATTTCACATTGATGTGATAGGAACTTCATGTGCTAAGTCAGGAAGACTAACTCATACCTGGAAAAGACCCCCTTCCCCCTCCCCCCCCTTATATCTGCTATTATCTGCATTTTACTATTTTTCTTTCTCCAAGAGGAAAAAAAATTAAAACAAAAAAAACCCCAAGAATGGTTACAGTAGAAACTTTACTCCCATTTCAGTAGAATGAATGGAGGTAGCAAATCTGAAGGAAAGCAAAACTCCAGGTTGGCAAAGAAAGCAACGATCACGAGCTAAGATAAAGAAAGCTCAAGAAAATGAACTCCAGACATAACAGTTGAAAAAGGTTAGGCAATACTGATGACTACAAAACTAGTTTATGTAATACATATCTCACATCCAAACCAAACAGCTCTTTGAACATTATTGAGGCTATTATTACTCTGAAATAAACATTAGAGAGCTCCAAAGCCAGGGCTACATAATACCCAATTCACATTTACATCAGAATCAGGGTGCAGGTTTTCACAAAGCTAATCCACCCCGTTTAACACAACCACATACAACACTGCACAACAGGGTTTGCATTATTACATGGCTAAAAGCACCACTGTGCTATTTGGTTGACAAGATAGAAACTGTGACCATGTCTCTGCCCAGAGTAGCTGGACCCTGTTGCAGAACAGCAAGAATGCCCAGGTCATGTGAGCTACCACACAACCTGCAGGTGATGCTGAATAAGGAGCTGCTGCCCTGTGATGCTTCCTCTCTCCCGCTCCCTTTTCTCCATGGTCTATAAAGCATCCATCAAAAGTCCCTTAAAACATTCTGAAATGGGACCAGGACCAACCTGTTGGGTCAAAGCTACCACCATCCTCAGCAACCCTCTAATCCCAGTCAGAACTTTTATCAAGCTCCACTTTGATTAATACTATTTAGAACAGAATTTTCATTCCAGTTTGAGTACTTTCTATCTCAAGCACTTCCATGAGCTCTCATATCTGGGAGCATCTTCCTGGAAGCAGCTGCAAAACCACTTCTCTGCTCAGCTCCAGAACCCCTACTGTGATGCCTGCAAAAAACCTTGACAATGTCTTGGCTACTTGTGTACTGAGATTGCTGTCTATCATGTTTATAAATATTGTCTCATTTCTTCTCATACTATCTTGTCAGCCTGTACCATCTGTTGCCTCCTGTGACATGTGCAGACTGAGCTCTTCACAGCAGCAACAGACTTTCTTCTGTGCTTGTACAGCACCTAGCACCACCAGTGCTTACCCACTACAGGGTCCCACAGGACCAGGACACAGAAAATTAACAAAGTTCGTGAAGAAATCCCATTACCTGCTCACCTTCCTCCTCCATTTGCAGGATGAGCCCATGGGCAAACCACACAGTGATCTACATGGAAAGGAGCACAGCAGCAGATAGAGGGAAGTTATCATCCCCCTCTGCTCAGGATGGTGAGGACACTGATATCTGCCACCCAGGTTGAACCCCCAGGGCAAGAGGGTCATAAAGAAATTGGAGAATGTCCAGACGATGTGACGAAGATCATCAGATGCCTGGAGAATATGATCAACAAGATGATCTGAGCCCATTTCATATGTTGAAGAGGACACTAGGGGAAAATCCATTAGGAGCTCAAACCACTGCTTTCAAAGACGACAGAGAAAACTCTTTGTGGAGGTAGTAAACAGAACAAGGGGTGCTGGCCACAAATTGTAGCTTGGGAGGTTCATACTGATCATTAGGAAAAACTTAGTCATGAGCAGAGTGATGCAGTGATGGAAGAGGAACCCAGACGGACTGTGAAGTCTCCTTCCAAGAGTATTTCCAAAGCTCAGCTAAGGACTCCCAACCAGTATTTCTGTTTCTGTCACTTCTCAAGCAATAGAAGTTAATGCATATTTCATCCTGGTAAAATATTAAATGCTTTAAATGCAACAACAGTCTTCAAACACATGCAGCTTTCCATGAAAAATGCCAGACAACCTTTAAAATCTGGGAAATAAACTGTTCTCCTAATTGCACTCATTGTATATTTGCAGCTTCTGCCCAAATTATACATATCTAAGTGACTGAATTAAAATATAAAATGATCATATCTTTTTCTTGAGGTAGCATTAGCATAAGTTTTAAAGCAAAGTAGTAACAACACATTTTAGGACTTTATTACTTCTAATCTGATAGGCTGAAGAAAAGGATGCATATGTGTTGTGAAGTGGTCTGAGCAAATGTAGGTAAAAATCTGTAGACTTCTTTTTCCAGCTCATTCCACCCCTTTCATCACTGCTCTGGGAAAAATCTCAGCCCTTTTTTTTGCAGTGCCTAGTGCTGAGTTCATCAGCACAGCCAGACTTGGCTCCTGTAGCAGGTCTCTTCCAGTGCTCTGATAGCAAAATGGGACTTAAGAGATGGAGAAATTCTCCTTCCATCACAGAATTGGTTATTCATAAGACTTTCCTTCCCCGCTCTGAAGCTGTCCACATAGTAATAAGCTTATAAGAGCTAGATGTTTATGTGGCTTATGGAAATAACAGCAGTTTGGTGAAACCTCTGCTCACATGGTACTTGCATGTACATGTATTGGGCTGAGAAGCAAGAAGAAATCCTGGGCATTCAAAGTCATTACTTAGGCTGGAGAGACAACAGAGGGGTTTTTATCCTATTGCTGTAATGCACTTTATATGCTGCTGATAGGTGTGACTTGGAAATTGTAGTAGGAAAAGGAGTATTACAGCTGTTCTCATATGGGGTGAAAGTCTGGCCCCACTGAGCCCATAAAAGCCCCTCAAGGCCTGTATTTTAGGTGAGATTCTCAGAAGCAGATGACCTTGGGTGCTGAAATGAATTCTTCCTCTAATCCTTCACACTATTCACCTCCTAAGTACATTTCAAGGCCTTACCTGTTTCTCTCATTTTTTATGGGAGATCTGGTTTATTTCTAATATACTTGACACATTTATTTCCCTCCATGTGAATTGATGATAAATAATCAGCTTGCAACTGATGATAGCTGATGGTTTTTATGTCATTGCACATGAACTTGTTGGGCAATGATAGGTATATATGGAAATAAATATACAGAAGAAGCATACTATTGGAATGAAAGGCTACATGGACACTACTGATGTGACTAAAGGCACAGATATCTAAGTCTTAGAAAGAGTGAGCTTTTAATCATACAGTAGGTCAAGGATATCCATTAGTAGACCAGGAGCCACAGTAGCCAGGCAGGTTGCCCACCATGGGCATACACCCAAAGGTGACGTGGTTGTCTCCTCACTGATGTGAAGGAAAAAGTGGGGGAAAAGCAGAGGGCTGAACCACACAATGTCTTTTTCTCACACATTGAACAAGTTTTGATGCTAAACAAAACCCAGGGTGTCTTGGATGCAGATGTGCCACTCTGGACCTGGAGCAGATCTTTCTAATTTAGCAATCCCAAGTTACGTGGTAAAGTTCTGAAAATCCTTTTTTTTCCCTCTCTTTTTTTTTTTTTTTTTTATAATGAGTGTTTAAAAGCTTAGCAAATAGAGTCCTAAAAATGTAATTGTAGCTTGGTAGCACTATTAAATATGTATACTATGGTCTTTTTGACAATTGTATTAATCCCTTTATAAAGTCTTCAGAAGTTCCATCACAGAAGCATGGATGCTGTTTTGATCTATTTATTACTCTTAAGTGTTCAGAGAACTGTCCCTATTTTCTAATTAACACTTTTAAAGATAAAAAGCTATGTATTAAATCAATCTGAATGATGGTTGTTTGTGAATCCCACAAGATAAGGCAATTTGCATGTTCACTTTGTACTTACAAACTAAATCTGCACATCTCCAAAGCAGCTCCTTATAATGTAAACCTTTTGTGAGTATTTGTAACTTAAAAGAAAGTTTGGCCTAGTACAGAGGCAGTGCCAATTATCTAAAGGACTTCTTTACTGAACATGATTAAGATACAAAATTATTAGGTTGTTATTTTACATTGTTTGCAGAGAAATTTGAGGAAACTACTTTAGGAACGTTAAGTGTTCTCCTGTTTTGCTTTCTTTCCTTCTTTTTTTCTGTACATGTGTAACATGAGTGCGTTTCATGAGCCAGCAACCAGTGCAAACAGCAGTCAGTTTCCACATCACGCTCAGGTTCAGCTTCCTTTGACATGAATTAAATCACAGCTTAAATCCACTGTTCACCATCCTGACTGAGCATTAAGCTGCAGCTTTAACTACAAGACTTTAAAAATTGGATTTTAATGCAAACCTTAAATTAGAACAGTGGATTCTTGCTGGAAACCCAGTTCTGGTTATTTAGTACTGTAAACATATTTACAGAAGTAGGTTTCACTGCTGTGAAATACCTATCTCAGAAATTACTCCACCCTAAGAAAGAAATAAAAAAAAAGCCATATCTCCAAACCTCTCTTGTGAAGATGCCTATTATTATTTCCAGATGGTGAGAACATAGCAATATACCTATGAGACACATATGTTATTATATTTGTCCTTGAACATCTCATCAGAAATTATTTATTCCAGGTTTTGCTATCTGCCTTCCATCACTGCCTTGGTTTCTCTAACCACTGGTCCAAACAGAGACAAGCAGGACAAGTATTTCTTCCTGACTTTCAGCCCTAGTAGACCTTATAGCTCAGGCACGGGGTACCTCCTCATCCTCATCTTTAGATTTTCATGTTGTATTCAAGTAGCAATTTAGAAAATTGATAAGTCATAAAATACCTTGTATACATTTGGTACATATCCTTCATACTGGAGCTTCCCATTATAATCTTCTACCACTATAATCAGAAATGACCTTTTTTTTCATAAAATAAATACTTCCCCCTCCCCACACAAAAATCTCCTTGATCTTTAGATCAGTTAATTCCCTCTGAATACCAATTCTTTTCTCTGACTCTGACCACAGTGTCTATCTCTAGAGCACACAGTCTCTCCACATTTATCTTATAGATACATTCAACACAGTCCCTTCACTATGCTATATAAAAGCCTCCTATATTCAGTGGTAGAACACAGTGGGTATATTTTTGTTCTGGTACTGCAACTACATGATCAAATTTTTGTGCTCCAGGGTTAATCTGGGTCAGAAGGCCCCAAGAATGCACATCTGACACTCCTAATCTAACTCTGGAAAACATGAGATTTGCAGACAGCAAATCTCTTTCTGGGAGCAGAAAAGAATGTCAGACCCGCTGGGACACTAAAATGACTTTCAACTATTTTTCACTTATGTAGCATTTAATCCAAGGTCCTCAAAACATATTAATTTGCAAATCTCTCTACACACCTGTGACACAGCATATAAATTATTCTATCTAATAGAAAAAAGGAAAATAAGGGGCATCTATCTTCCCAAGTTCATTCAAGGACAGAACCATATACATAGGCTATGTAGAAAGGATCCAGAGAAATAACTCAGGAGTCCCCATGTCCTGATGATGATGGAAACCTCACTGAGACTAGGGCAGGAAAGGCAGAGAGTTTGACTCATTGAAACATATGTATCATGGGAACTTTCAAATGGACTATGTGGAAGAAACAGCAAGAATATATAGCACAAAGACTAGCAATAATTCACAAAAAGCATGGAAATGTAAACAAGACAACTCTCTGGGGATTTTTTTCCCAATATCACAAACTTTCAAGTGATGAATACACATAAGGCTTGGTTTTGAGTGGCACATCAGACAAGATACAAAAGCCTAATTCTCACTGAAAGCTGATGATGTTAATCTAAGTTATATTTAAACTGGGTGACTTGAGAGCATGTCCAAGACTTCAGTCTCCTCAACATACCCTAACTCCACCATGGAACAAGAACCAGATATGAATGTATGTTCTTCCTTCTCCAGAGTCTGTTTTCTATGGATGGGAAACCTAACTATGTGGGTGACACAGGAGACAGCCATCTTCAGCTAACCTCTGTGTGGTAACTGAAAGACAAGGACTTTGGGCCAAAGAGATCTGCGAAGATCTCATAAAAGGGCTCACAAAGTCCATTCTTCTCCTAAACTCAAGGCAGTGAGCAGTGTCTTTTTCAACCTTGCCTCCCCAGTCTACAACTTTAACTAATTATAGTTACCTTCACTCTTGTTACACCCATTTTTACCTGCCTGTAATTTCTTTGATTGCATGTTGCCACAGCAGTTCAAACTATTCAGCAACTTTTCTGCATCACCAAAAACACCTTCATCCAGTGCTGGGGCATAGTCATAGTGAAAACCTACCTCTGAAGCTTCAAGCTTCCTTTGGGCAACATGCTACACACAGAGCAAGCTATACACTTTTATAAAGCAGAATAAAATAGAAATTAGGACAATAGCTGGGTTTATATAGGGTAGAGATCCATGTGAAACAGTTCACTAAAATCCTTTCTACTCAAGCAATGTGTCAAATATTTTTATACTCTAAGGGTAGCTTGGTAGCTCAGATAAAAGAATAGGCTTGTCTCACACTGTCATTTATTAATTTTATCCCCATCAATAGAGGAAACTTAGGTAGGCTGGTAGAATTCAGCCCAGCCAAACTAAGCAGACAAAGTGGGCACAAACCATGCCAAGAATGGGCCAAGTAGGTCCCTTGGCACAGGGCTGGGGCAGCTCTGCAGGACAGTCTAGCAGAGCCATGTGGGGTGTCTGTTAAAGGTGCCTGACTTACAAGACATGAATTTGACACTCATTCAAGAAGGCAATGAGTCATGAAAACAAACTGCTCTTGGTGCCTTACTCGGGCAGTGAAAGGAAGTCAAGAAAGAAAGGTGTCTCACTTCCCACACTCTGGTGAGAGTAGCCTGCATGGTGGGGAAGAGTGAGCACCACCAACTCCACAAGCATTATCTAAATATTCTGACAGAGTTTCCTGGGGTTTTATGTTTTTGGATTATTTATTTTTTTTTAAAGGAGGAACTAAACCGGCCATCCCAATCCACACACTGTAGGAGACAAAGCACACTGATGGTTCAGTTACTAAACACACTGTGAATTTTCACAGTGGATCAGCAGAAAGTTATGAAGCACAGGTGTTCCTGTAATTGTGATACATTGGGAAAATTCATACTGTTAAATGAGCTTCAGCTTCACACTTCCACCTGTGTGATGTGGAAATGTACTATGGGTACACAGGGCTATAATAGACGATATGTGGGAATGATTACTGGCTGGTTCAGGACCTGCTAGGGTTTATTTCTCTTAATTTGTCTGAGTGTATTATTTCTGCATTTATATTTACTACCGTCATAAAGTGGGAAATGTGGGTTATACGTGCTGGGTGAAAATAATGATAACACATGAAAAACAAAGTTAGTACACTGAATGGAAGAGAAATTCAGAAAGCCTGTATGCCAGAGGAAATCTAGGGAGTCTTTAAGAAATGGGAAGTATTTCAACAAGAGAATGAAAGCAGGTTTTTTTCTCTTCATGTTTCAATTCTACTTCTTAGTTTCTTGGGGTTTTTTTTTGTTTGGTTTTGTTTTGTTGTTTGTTGTTTTGTTGGTTTTTTTTATGGAGGGGGAAGGAAGAGATGATTCTAGAATGGGAAATGTGCAAAATGCTAAAATACAGAAAGATGAGGTCTGGAAGCAGGTGGAAGAAAAGATCCACTTGGATTACCTGAAACTGAACATGAGAAACAAATGGAAAACATTGGCAGATAGCTAGATTTATTTTCCTTAACAGGTGTTAAACTGAGAATTGGAGAGGCAGAATTTCTTAATTTTCTTCCAGGCCTGTCAGAGCTTCTCAAGCAAGTGTTTCAGGATTATAAATACCAAAAAAAAAAAAAAAAAAAAAAAGAAGCAAAGATCAAATGAAAAGGAAGATGATTAAATATACCTTCCTGCATGCCTTGGAGGTGTCAGCTCTGGTGTTTGACAAGGAATACAAATTCTGACTACTCATGAGAGAGTCTTTCAAGCTGTCCTGGAGACAGCAGGCTGCTCTTTGCTAAGGTTAGCTGACATGACAGAATATCACTAAAATAACTACTTTTGAGAAATATTCCCCTTTTAGAACCCATAATCATCACCTTGAAGTGACACCTTTAAGAAAGTGAAGACTTGAAGGCAACATCTCAGATTTTGCATACACACAGCACCTTGCCTTAGGCAACAGCTTGATGCTCCATAGCTGGAGTTTCAAAGTGGCCTTCAAAAGTAGCCCCAGCTGATAAGAACTGTCAAAGGGACAACTTATTCATCATGGGAATGTCAAAGCAGATAAGTGTTGACTATAGGCACAGCCTCTTCCCTAATCACAGATAACAATACCTCTTTTCCAGGGAATTCAGTAGCACTGGGAAGAAAAAAAAAAAAAAAAAAAAGGCTGGAATTCTGTTTTGGCAAGAAAGATTTTCTGAGCAGACATGACAAATGCAATCACTTCCATGTATGCTGTGTGACAACCATTAAATATCTCATTTAACAGGGCTAAATTAATCTAAGCCAAATATTTTAGTCACAATTTTTTTTTCCATCTGATACTGCCATTTTCTTACAACCTAATCTACTTAATTTTTCACAACTCTCACATATTTCCCCATATTTAACTCCTTTCTGAGACTGTTCTTTCTTCTTTCTGTCTCTCCATCATTCCCCCTTCTTTCTTACCCTTTGTTTCTTCCAAGAAGAGTTTCTTCCAAAGAAGACTTTCTGCAGTCTTCTCCCCTCACCCTGTCTCCACTGCAGCTCATACATTTTGTACCTATGATAGTTCTGGAAATTTTAAATTCCACAGCTCAACTGCCTTTGGGTGACTCCTATTTGCATGGACTCCTCCATTTCTTCATCTCCAGTAGCTCACCCAGCAATATCTCACTTCCCAAGTGCTCTTCTTGTCTCAGCTTGGAAGGTGAATGCCTTTCTCTTTGGGTTTGGTGGACTCAAGCTATTTGGCCTCATTGATCTCTCCTAATCCTGAATAAATTCACAGCACAGAGCGACTTATTCAACAGAGTTGAGTCATTTAGACCAACAAAAGTGATACTGGTAGCATCAAAGAAAGAAGATGGGGGTTAGAGGGGAAAAGCTCCCTTTGCCTCATTTCCTCTCTCAGCAAATGATGTACTCCTGTAGTACAGAAGTGGCATTGCTTGTCTGTGGTCTTGCATACTCCTGGCCTCATCAAATATTGAGACAAGCTCAATCTTTAATTCTGCATAATAAAGAACCAAGTAGACACTAACTTTATCTCTTTATTGACTTGAAGATTATCCCCACAGGAAGTGGTCAGAGTGGTTGGAATCCATGTTATTTACCAGCTCAAAGTCAAAAGCTCCTCAGATGGAGAAATGCTCAGAGGTTAAGATATTACCAGTATTTGAAGTATTCATATTTATTGATCAATCCAGCGTTTGAAACTATTTTAGCCTTTAAACCTCTTCCCTCCTCCAGAAAATGTAATCATAATCAACTTGAAAAATCATTCATTTCTAGCTTGTAATAGATCTGATCTGTGCATTTTTCAAGTGCTGCAATGTTATCTATTTACTTTCTGCTGTCCCATTGGTTGCTGGCCTTCTTTTGCAGACCTCCTCTCTGTCCCACAGCTACGGGTCCACCTTGTTACCATAAGTTGCTACCACTCATGCTCAATTCTTGTCCTCCCACTCTTGTTCGGTGTCATGGATCACTTTTTCCTCTCCTATTCCTCATAGTCCATAGGATATTATTTACTCCCAGTTCCACCAAACTTGTTTTCAATCTTACATTCCATATTCCTTTACCTGATTTCTGTCATATTTCTTAGCAACTGGAATAGCTTTCTCTCCTGGAAGTACTATCACTTCCATCACACTGTACAGAATAGAAAAGGGGTGAATGGAGGACATCTCCACAAGGATCAACCTCATATTTCTACACATAGGGGTTAAAAGAAAATTGTAGCTCTACTAACTTAAATCCTACTGGGGAAAAAAAACAAACACACAAAAAAACAAACAAAAAACATTATAAGCACTGGGGGTAAATGCAAAATCTAAGTGTGGGGGGGAATATATATATATAGTGGTGTCCATGAGAAACTTTCTCCAAATAAGGAGATTCTCATATTAAAACTGTGAGAGCTGGACAACTGAACCAGTGTCAGGCAGTCCAGTGAGCTTACAGCCTTGGGACAGCTATACTAGCCTCAATTATATGAAGGCTATAATGGAAACCCTTTCTATACTCAGCAGCAAACAGTGTAGAAGGGAAGGAGGTCTCCACAATTCAAGAACCTTTTTGTGTTACTTGCACTTTTTTCACTTCCCCCTTGTGCTCCACCTCCTGCTAGTCATCCAGAAACCATGATGGCACATTGCTGCCATGATGAGAAGGGTGAGTGGTGTCCAGGTGCCACTAGGATAACAGCCTTGGACAACAGATGGTTATAATATTACTTTACATCCTTGGCACCACAGCTTACTAACTAGACTGATAAAATCCCACACAGCATTTTGAAGCTTTCTTGGGTCTCCCATTCTTTAAACATGGTCTGTAGAAGCAAAGTACTGCTCTCATGGCAGTCAGAGAATGGGTTTATTATAAAGTACACCTCTCCTTACCCAAAGCCAAGCTGGGTTGGGTTTGTCCAGCCTAAAAATAACTGTATGCTTTGCAGAACTTTTAGAATCATCTCTGAAAATGTACAGAAAATTCAAGAAAAGCTACAATATAGCATTTTTTATTCCCACACCCCTGTTTTTTTCAAACAGAGGTTCTTGTAAAAATTATTGCAAGTCCAGAAAAACCTTTAAGTAGTAATAACAGCAGGTAAAATAATTTATAGCAAATTGTTCCTAAGTCTCATTTTTCCTAACATTATCCTTCTATTTCAGATACATATATATCTTCTGTACTTCGTCCAGGCCTTCAGAATTTGACATTGTTCTCAGAAAAATAAATGGGATGGGAAATTAACATAAGTACATTTAATGAAATATATAAATTTGCCATTGCCTAAAAACAAACAAAAAAATAGGTAAAAAGATGAACGTTAAAAGAACGTCCACAGACTCTAGAATAGGATATAATCAAAAAGAACTCATTCCAGTGATTTTTCTGTTCTAGAATTCTACCACAGGTCTGGAAAAATAGAACGAAGGAATAAAATGAATGTATTTCTATACAGTGTTTGAGCCATATTTTTTCTTTCAGTTGTTATTCAAGAATCTTAGCACAGTTCTTAATTGTAATGTTTAAGAGCCTTTGTTGCTCCATTGTGTGTTAAATAATGTCATTACAATTGTTATGCTTACACACCAACTTTTGCCAAAATCCCCCACTCACCGCTTCTTCATTAAATAACAACAAACCGTGAGGGTTAGTTCTGCATCAGCACTTCAATTTCCTCATGAAAAAATTGGCCTTCTTTTCTCTTGGCTTACGAGCACCCCAACCAATATCACAGCAAAAGGAAATAACAGCACCTGCAACAGCAACCTGGCTTTGCCTGCCCGTGCTGGGTGCCATTCTGACTTGTGCAGCCCAGGCAGTGCTCCACGCTCCCCACATCACCTTTGAGGAGACAGGACAAGGCCTCAATCTCTCCAGTTGACTGGAAAGGGGATGGTATGTGAGCACATTGGGTAGTTGGGTGCAGAGAAGCATAGGTGCTACAAAGAGGTGAGGAGACAATCATAGCATCCCTTTTACAGCCACTTTTTCTTGTAAAGATAATGACAACAGAGAGGGGGATAAATGACAAGCACTGAATGTGCAGTACAGGCATCTTGTTGCTTCCCAAAACAATGTTCTAATCACTCCACAAGGCAAGAATGTTTGGACCTAGCCCCTACATGTCTTGGTAACTTCAGTAGGACCCTGTGCATACACACCTTTAACATGGAAATGTGAGACACCGAGAATGATAGCTGAGAAGTGACAAAAGCCCTCAGCTCCTGAGCTAATCACTTCACCAGATCAATCCAAGAAGACCTGCCTCAAAGATGTCAAAAGAAAAAAATGTCACCAGCTTCTAAGGATGCAGGATTGGCCCAAAAGCCAACTTTATTTTTTACTTTTTTCTACCTGTTATCTAACAGAAAGCAGAGGGAGATTTTCAAATTCCCTAAGTGGAACTTGGTGACAAATACCTTTCACACATTCCTTTTTCTGGAAGAAGTGAGGGAAGGTGGTTCACATGCTAATCTTCTACTGCTGGAACTATAGATCAGATGGCAGTTTGGTAATTTTTAGCACAGCTCTTGTTTAGTTCAACACAGACACAGAAAGTGAAGCACTCATTTGCTGACTAGAAAATCACAGTTGAGGTCGATTGATGAAGCAGTGCAAAGAAGCCTGTTCTGTCCCCAGCTTGTGGATAAACAATACCAACCATCACCCTTCACTAGTTATATATTCAAGTCTTGAATATTTAAAAACCCAGCTAAGCTACTATATGGCTTACTAGCGATTTGTAGGGAAAGTGTCAGATTATTTTACATTTAGTAACACTTGAAGCAGCCAAGCTGCCCTATGTGTCTAACACAGAATAAAATCATTACAGAGGAAGAAGAAGAAAAAACTTTAAAAAAGAAAAAAAGAAACCCAAGCAATACCAACAGGCGCATTAAATGATAAACCATGGAAGTGGATTTTCCATTACTCTGTAAAACCTTAGGAGGCCATGAGTTAACTGAAGCAAGCGGAACAACAACAACAACAAAAAATGAAGCAAGGAAGGTACCATAGCTACTTTCTTGAAAACAAAACCAATCTTTTCATTCCTGCCATTTGTTAGAATTCTTCCTCCAGGCAAGCTGGACAGCTGCACTAGTAGGTTTTTTAGTCATGGGTTGTAAGCCCCACCTGGCTAGATTTGTTTAGCAGACAGCTGGCAGAATGAAATAAAAAAGAACAGGGACATACAAACTGCTTCCAAAACAAAAAAGCTGAAAGAATACTTTCTGGATGCTTTAGCTTTCACTGAGTTTATTGGGTGTAGGTTTAGGGGAGATTCTTCCCTTAATTTTTATCGCCCCCCATCTCTCTTCACCCCCAAAATATTCAGAAATGCTGAAGTGAGAATGCAGGCTACATCAAGCAGGTCAAAATGGAAGGGAAAAGCCCCATCTCAGGCAATTTATTTTGTACATGTGCATACATATATGAATGTATATCCACACACACATAGTCTCCCTCAATTATGGTTTACAATTCCCCTAGACTGACATTGGTTTTAAATTAACTTATTATTTTCTCTTTTTTTTTTCTTTCTTTTTTGTTGGCAACTTTCTTCCTCTATTTTCTAAAGCCAATAAGATAGATTTTCCTCATCTGGAATGTTCTTTCTAGCTTAAAGATAAGAAGGAGTTTAAAATTGTGGGAATGGCATCCCTCCTGCATCTGTTTCTCTCACAAACCTATCAAATATCTAATTTTTGGCATTACTGCTGGCTCCAACAGGGGATGACATAAACCAGCTTTGTGGTTACATGTTTCACTTTTAATCTCATGAAAATGAAAATCAGTGCTGAAATGTCCCTTTACATGTGACAATGTGGGACTCTTTTCCAAAAACCAAAGGAAAGGGGCGTTACCCTGGTTAAACCTAATATACAGCATATGTATAAATTTGCTTTTAGTTTGGATTTAGCTTGATCCTAGCAGAGCATTTCAGGATTTTTTTTCCCCCCAATTCTTATTTTGTTCTGCTGCAGAGATTTTAAACAATTTTCAAAGTATCACAGTCACTACACAAAGGAAGATGCACAATAAACATAAGATAGTCATCAGCAGATGAGCAGGCTGTTATGTGACAACAAATCTTCTGCAAGTAATACCATTTTCCACACAGCTATATGGTCACATTCCCGTAACATGTTTCTGTAGTTAGTGTGAAGGGAATCTGGTTTTTGCATGACTTCTTTATTAAGAGCTAATGTAGTAATACTGGACGACTACAAACCAAGATGGCTTGGATACTGCCTTGATTGGAGAAACTTTATGAAAACAAACTCCAAATGCTTAAAAATAAAAATCTGCCTCAACCTTATTTGAAAGGAACATGTGAGAAAAGGAATATTTAAGATTATGGTATGTCTCAGTACCTATGAAACCCAGATGATCTGAGGTTAAAAGAAGCCCAAGCTAAGCTGAAATGCAAGCCTACTGTTCTATTCCGTAACAAATATTAGAGACAGGAAGGCCCTGAAAACAATCTAAGCCATTACATAGTACAGCACTCGCCTTCCTGAGCAGAAGCTGTTCTTGGCTGCTCTCCATCTCTGCCTATACATCTCCACTGAGGGTAGACTCTGTGGAGCCTGGTGCGATACGTGCGTTTGAGTCCGCGCTTTACCAAAGACGTCGCTATCGATATCGTATGATTCAAACGGGAGGAAGGAGCCCGTAGGACTTAATCTCTTGGGCTCAGGGAAACATAATGCCCTCCTCAGGGACAGAAAGTGGGGCCTGTCCACACTTCCATCATGCAGAAAAATCATCTCTCGGCCAGCGGGTGAGCAGGAAAATGGCATTTGGAGGGGCTAATATCAGTCGTTCTAGGTGCCTTCATGGTCACTCTGGACAGTCTAGTCTTTGCAACAGCTTCCTGCTTCACTTAATGGGTATTTCATCAAATAAACGCTCAACTATTGGCTTAGAAAATACACAACCATGCACCTTTTGAGGTCTTTCTGTTCATCTGTTGAAGTCAAAGCCTACCAAATCCTCTGTGTTTTCCCACGCACCCCTCCCAGGCTCCATCTGAAAGATACAGATACACTGATTATGTGTATCTCACATTTCTCGGGTTAACTCTCCAAGAGTTCACCCTGCCCTAGATGAACCTGCAACTCTGCCAACTTCTTCAGTAAATAAAATTGATTCTTGTTTACTCTTTTCAATAAGGAGGATCATGATGAATTTTAATAGGCTTACCCCCCACTGCTAGAAACTCTCCCTCCTTTGGCTGCATGAGCTCTGAAATACAGAAATAGAAATAAGGCTCTATCTAAACAAAAAGACCATGAAGAAGAAATTCCTCATCCTTAATACTTGCCCAAACATCCATGCTTTTTTCTTCCCATGTTCCTCACCCCAGCAAGCACTTTCTACATTATGAGAGATCTGCCTATAAAACTGGTCTCTGCTTTGTAGCTGGACCACTGATGATGGCAGAACAACAGAAAGTGTTTCATATTTATGCTGGAAGATTAACATAACTCATTTAAACTCTGTTGAACGGACACATTTGACTCGGGAGAGAAATATTAAAAAAAAAAAAAAAGCCACAACAAAACCCACAAATGCTGAGGGAAAAGAGACATCAACTCTTTAAAATATTTCCTAGTATTACCATTCATATGGCATAAACAAACAGGCAGAGTGCATACATATTGGCCCCAGTCCTGCAATTTGGATGACAAGGGAGATCCTTTTGCCTAGGCAGTGCAAAACTAATTTCACCACACTGGCACATAATGCAATGTGATTGCTCCCTCAGTTTTATATTACAAGGTCAGTGGAGCAAAAATTTTTGTGGTTTGTACAGTACCAAGCACTCCAAGAAAACTTATTATATAATGATGTTATATTTAGCATAAATAACCCACACCTACTATATAATATGGGGGGAAATACTTTATTTGTCTGACGTAAGCTGCTCTGTATGAAGGACAGTTTGCAGAAAACCAGCTTTTGATAAAGAATTTTGCTCATTTCTTACAGTACAAAACTGACTTTCCAGAGAACTCAAACATTTGGAAACTTTAAACTGAAGTATTGCCATACATGAATTTATTATTTTCTTTTGCGCATCAAAGAAGCAAATCCAGAATTCAACTTTTAACCACTCTGACAAATAGAAAGTTACAATCTGGCTAAACCATGCAATATTTCAACCCTGTTAATGCTTAACTGTTGATTACTTCAGTAAGCAGAAGACACTGCTTTTCCTTGACTCTTCCAATGGACAGCATCACCCAGACCTCTTCAGAGATGCTCAGTTCAGTCTTGCCCAGTGTAGAATGGGTTTGAAATGTTTAAAATAAACACTTGAAATATCAACACAGATTCTACTCGGAACAGATCTACTCAATATTATATAAAAAAATAATTAAATAAAAATACTTTCAAAACAATTGCAGAAATTCTGTCAGCGTGTCTATTTACCAAAACACAAGTCTATAAACATGATGGGTGTTCCCATAACCGCCTCAATAACAAAAGCTCATGTTTGGCTTCATACAAAGCTATGCAACAACAACATACACTTTTTTCAAATCCTCTTTTTTTTTTTCCCACTCCAAGCAGAGAGTTTTATCTGGCAATAACAACTGGGCTCATTTCCTTCAGCACCTGTATTTTCTGAGAAGCCAGTAAAACAAGTACTGATTCAGTTTCATGTCTGAGTTTTAATGGAATCTCAGCCCCAACTGATGTGACTTTGGAACCAAATTATTTACATTTTAATTTTACTTATATCTCATATGTTTAATATCAGCACTGTTACATCCCCCAGTGCTTTATGGGACATATACTGCACCAGCCAACTTGTAACTTTATGCACCATGATTGCATATGCATGGATTGCCCCAGACTTTAGGCATGTAGCTAAAATAACTCATTCATAATTACAGAAGGACTTGGAAACTTAATCTTCATTCTCTATTTCAGCTTCATTTTACCCCAGATGACCCCAGAAAAATATAGTTTGGAAAACCTTTCCGTATTATTTTTTAGATGCTTCATTTGTTCAGCAAAAGTAATATAAAACTGCGTCCTTCATCCACGTCGAGTGAAAATGTTCATTCAAAACTGATGCACACGTGACTTGAGATGTAAATGATGCCAAATGAATACTATCAAAAGATAAGGAATTATGGGGATCTTGATTTTGAAGTGCAAAGGCTACCCTGTAATGATGGCAGCTAACCTCTTCAGCTTCAAGGTAGGCAACATACTTGTTGAACATGGGTCAGTCTGACTATTTTAACCCAAACTATACTTCATCGGATACATTTTGGTGGATATCAACCAGGAGACCCAAGTCAGTTGCTGGAATTTACTATCCCAAGAAAGAGTGTGCAAAAGGACACCAGACTATGTGCACAGGCACGTGTGTCACCAACCCCTGCAGTATAACTGGGTATTTACAGAAATCATTTCCCAGAGCAAAACACAAAGCAGCTCTTCTCAGCAGACCCGGCCACGAGCCCGGCGCTGGCGCCGGTGTCCGTTTGAAGGCAGCACCCATATCAATGTTGTAATGAGAGTCAAATCCCATGTAATTTACACATTAAAAGGAGAAAGCAATGCATGCAAAAATCAGTTTGGCTAATGAAAAAATCAGTTTGTCTAATGAAATTAAAGTCCCTAATCAAATATTGGCAGGAAAGATATTTAGAAACTCTCCTAATGTCATCCAGCTAATTCTCCCATACTCTAACTAGAAGGGAAAGCGGTTGACTTTTATTCCCTGATGAACCTCCCGCCCTCAAATCACCAGAAACACCCCGTACTGAAGAGTATAATTAAGGCAGATTAGGGCAGATTTAGCTGTCAGCTATACCAGTACAGCACAGGTAATTCCTTTTACTTCAGAGGTTGCATGACAGCCCAGGAATCCCAGACCAAAACCCCAGGTAAGTAAAGTACCTTCTGAAGAGGGTTTTACAGTAGGGATTCCTCTGAAAATATTTTTTACCTCACCTGATTTGTAAACCTTCAGCAAAACAAATCTCAAAGTAGACACTGTCAAAGTAAAGGGGAACCTGTGCTCCTGGGTTGCTGCATCTACTAGGTTAAACTTGTACTGTTAACGTCCAATTTTTTATCCAGAAGATTTTAAGGAGCTAGTCAGTTAAATTATTAGTCCATAAGACTTAAGAAAAACAAAAAGAAAACCATTAATCAAACAAACAATCAATCACCAAAAAGAAGTTGGAATTCACATTTCCTTTAGGGTATTAATTTTCCCATCACCCACCAGCCTCTGTTATTACCCTTCTTAGGTCTTACCCATCATTTTGTCTTGGCTTTGTCCTTCTTCTCTTCCTACTTTCTTCCACTATGCTTGATTGTATCACCCTGCTTTCTCATCATCCCCAACCCCAGCCAGCAGACACCCCTTTGTGCTTCACTCTAGCTCAGAGTCACGGCTGATCCATTTCACACACTTGTCCACCATTCTCCTACCCTTCAGTCCTCTACACCCTTCTTCCCTCTTGTGTTTCATCTCTCTCCTTTCACCTTCTCATACTGCTGAGGTTTGGGGAGGGAAGTGTTGTGAAGCCAGGCAGATCAGACTTGCAATTCTCAGCTCTGTTGAGAGCCTCACCCAGACCTCCAGCAGCATGATTCAAGAAAACCCTACAAATGAAAAGTCAAATGCTTGACTAGTGTCTTCACTTGTGTAGAAATCATTCCTTAAAGGAGAAATTTCTTCTGACATGTCACATACACCTCTCTTTATGCACTATACACTTATTTTTTCTCATTACATTTGAAATATCTCTAACACAACAAATTCCCACAACTGGTATAAGGTTGGTTTGGGTTTTTTTAATAACAAGATCTGATATTAGGCTTTCTCAAAGAACTGCTGATCCCCATTAAGTCATTGCATCACATACAGAATATTCCAGCAAGAAGAAGTGGGAGAGGAAAAGGTCAAACAAAAAAATAAAACCAAATATTATTTTTAAAAGATTACCATTGACCATCATAGTTAGCACCATCTTGCTGGGCAATGCTTTATTAGTAGGCTGCAGTTTTGATGATGCCTTTTTTTTTTTTGTGGTAACACTTTATTTTAAGTATCTTATCATTATGAATTCATTTACTATTGATTGTGGTGGCTCTGATCATAAAGAATTAATTTGGCACGCCATGAATGTCATATGCATTCACATTTTAAAAATTGCTTTAATTTGAGATTAATTAATATGGGAAAATGTTATTGCTTTTATAATATCACCATCTTAATAGATTTCATTTTTTTCAGTGGCTCTGAAGCCCACTCTTAGTACTTTTACAAGAGTTTATTTTTACACAAGTTTTTAAAAGAGAAGTCTGTTTTATTTCTTCAAGCTTTTGAGATTAGGGTTAAAAAAAAACCCCCAAAACAACAACAAAAAAAACCCCCACCACACACACAAAAAACCCCAACGTCCTAGAGTGCCTAATGATCCCAGTTCTCAAGCATTTATTGCACTAAGTAGACTAAGCAGGTTTTCCTACCTGTTTGATGGCACTGAAACAAGCAAAGGCAATTTCAAGCTTGCACGTCTTTCTAGTCCAACAGCAAGACTTGTGCCTTTGACTGAAGGCTGGCAAACACGAAAGGGATTACCTGTGACTTCAAACCCTCTGTAGATATGTCAAAATACACTCTGAGCAATACACTCTGAGCAAATTGAGCCTTGACTAAAAGCAGGTATGTGCTTTGGATGCTATGTCTCATTGCATCTGTTACAGGCAACGTGTCAGCCACGTCTCCATCCGGCTGCTTCTGACTGTGATGCAACATGACACAGTTTGATAACAAAAGGATGTAATACACCATAATGACTCCAGGCAGGCAATTGCCATGCGATGGGATGTGCTGCCATGGAGTAGCAGGTGACATACCTCTTCAATCAGTCATGGACTTAATCGCTAAAGCCTCCAGTTTAGGTTCACTTTGGAAAAAAGCCTAAAAGTCTTGATGATTATTTTCATCTGAATGTTTCAATATTGCTTCCTGCTGCACTTGCCCTGGATTCCCTTCACTGCTGCTGAATTTCCAGGTAGTAGCTGAAGCTGTACCAGAAAAACCCCAAACAAACCAAAACCCAATCAATGCCTCCTGTCTGGGCTACACACAAACTATTTTCCTTTGCTAAGGAATATGAATGCATTCACCCTTAAAAAACTAACAAAGGGAATGCTGCAAAGGTAAGAGGCTATTCTCTATTTGTGCTATGGAAGCAATAATGGAGATTTACAGTTCTTCGATACAGCAAAGGATTTCCCAGAATGCTGACTAACTGAACCACTCTGTACTTTATTGATGTACCAATGCACTGAAAACACAAGTTTATTAATATATGTCTTAAATGAAGCATAAGATGTAGAGGAAGTCTGGAGAAGGACACTGTTTCTATAAAAAACAGGGAAGCATGGAAAAAAACCACCACCAACAAAAACATATAAAACACACAGTGTACAGGACTGAAGAAATATGATCAGGAGATTAACTCTGGGGATAGGGAGAGAAATTCAAGTGCCTGGGGAAAGCACTAAAGAGTGCAGGGAGATCTATGGGAGGTCTGTGCCTGCAAAACGTTACCCCTCCTGTTTCTGATTTGTGTAACTTTAATCATCCTGCCATTTAATTAATTTCTTTTGTAAAGAATGTCACAGATGTAAAAATCTACTCAAAAAAAAAACAACAAAAAAACACAAACCAAACCAAAACGTGTGTGCAAAATTTCATACCCAGGTTGTATTGCAAGCAGCACTGATGAAAAGCAAGCTCAGGGCCACTGGCAGGAGATAAGCTCCACTGGTACCTCTGAGCTCTGCTGTTCCCACATCCATGGAGCATCCTCTGGGCATCACCCCTCATGCCCCGGTGTGCACTGAAACAGCCTCCCCTATTCAGAAACCAGCAGATGTGAGGATGAAGCCACCCTCCCATGCATCTGTTTTGCCAATGGACTTTCATTTGCTCGCGTCTCAGCTGCCAGTCCTCTGCTGCCGGCGCTCAGCAGGACAGAGCAAAGCAAGAGGAATAGCAAGGGAAAACGTCCCTGCATCTTCCCTTTCAACTTCAGGCATCGTGGGGAAGCGTATCAACGTGTAGCAGATGTGCTGAGACCAAAGTGATCTCTTCCTCATGATTACAGTTGGTTATACCTGGGGATGTGCAATTTAATTCAGGCACAAATGTGCAAAGGAGAGTGGTACTAAAGTAAAATAAGTGGTACTAAAGGCTTTGTTCCATGCACAGTAATATAGTGTTTTATTTCACTAGACCTGGCTCACACATAAAGAAAAGAGGCACAGTTTGATACATGCCTTCTCTGATGAGCACTGCTAAGTAAGTGTATTTGTTCTCAGTGTTGTTGTCATAAATATCATGAAATTTCTTATTTGAAGTTGGGAACTAATGATTCTTTCTCCTTAATGTGCTGCAGTGATTCTGCACCCTATTGTTTTCTACCATTTGAGAATGCCCAAGGATGTCATTATAACTTCATGTATCAATATTAAACCTTTGCAAACAGTCGACTAAATGAGCAGTTATCTTTGTTTCTGAAAATAAGTGTACCTTTTTTTTAAAAAAAAAACAACCAAACCAACAATACCCCCCAAAAACCCAACAAACCAAACAACTTCATTTATCAGTAACTAGGTATAGTCAATTGCTCTCCAGTATCGATCACAATATCTATACCAGTCAGAGAGTACCTTTGCTCAAGGTCGTTGTAAGGTCGAGTTATGATCAATATGAATTGACTGTCTGCAAATAAATTTAAGTAGCAGACATAACTGAAAGGAGCACCTATTGAAAATTAAGGTGGACCATGTGTCCCTCTGTTATAAAGGCTCATGGACTATACAAGCACCAAGGAGGGACAAGTCAAGGGCCAAACTTTTCCAACATCAATACCTACCCCCTGTTCTTCCATTCCTATTTAGAGAGCTATGTCTACAACCAGCCATGTTAAAGCACTTTACATTGAAGCCAATGACCTAAAATGTAATTAATTAATTATATGTTGATTTCTGTAGTTTCTGATGGAGATTTATAGAAGGTCTACCTGAGGATCTTAGAGTCCCTGGGAGGAAAAAACCAACTCAACCCATAAAACCGACCAGAATAAATATATTAAACCACAATGGTCCCAGACTACATTACCAAGGGAGAGATGTCCCAGGTGAGACAGGCTCTGGGAGAAGACCTGTGATCAGGTCGCTGGCCACTGGATGTCACTGCTGCCTACCCAAAGGTAGACCACAAGGCAATTTATGTGACTGTAAAAATTGTGGCAGTAAGAAGCAGTTTTGCTGGAAACATTCCACATAGTTAGGCAATTTCTAATTTCAGAAAAATAGGCTCATAAAGCTCAAGAAGGCAATACCCAACTTCAAGAGTAATTAGTTTCATTTGTTTTCTTCAGCCTTAGTTGAATGAGGAACACTAATAAAGAGTAAGTTTGGAGGTCGTGAGTAGCTCCAAAAAGTTGCAGCCATTGTGCTTTGAAAAAGGATATCTTCAATGGAGGTGTTGTTTTTCAAACACCATTTGAATTAACAAAACCAAACCCACACCTTTGAAAAATCTCAATTTCTAATCATCTTGTACCTTCAGAAAGATTAGTTTAGCTGGACTAAAGGAGGTACCATCACTGCTCCTGACCATTGCAACCAACTACTCAACATGAGACCCACCAAATCAAAAATAATCTGGCCAACACCAAGGAAAGATCTGGATAACATCTGAAAAAAAACACAAAAATCTGAATTTTCTATATATAGACTATAGAGTCTATATTATTATTGTTGTTCTAATTAGATCCATTCATCTTGGTTCGTCACATTAGTGCAGCAGCTCTACGGGTGGGATTTATGTGACCAAATGCAGATGTCTATCTTGCAGACATCTGAGCGAGACTCTTCTCACATTCAGGCTAGAAAAAGAGATGCCATTAATGTGGGATTAACCTCATCCTATAGCAGATATAAAGCCAGGCCAGATGAAACACATTTTAGAGGATCTATTTCTCCCTGTTGGTTTAAAGGAAGCCCAAATAGTCTAGCTCTCATCTAGATATCTAAAGCCAGGTGAACTCATTCTCACTCCCTCTGAGCTAAAAGAAAGCTGCTAGGGAAAAGAGAAATAGGATGTTCCCAGTGTTTGGAGCAGAAGAACCAATACAACTTCTCTTAGGATCAGAGCTCTGTGTTGATTCATACCTCCAGAAGGGTGATTTTAGTCTTCCTATGAAATATGCTGGAAGGGTTGCTCAGACCACAGGGATATCAATAGTGTGAACCTTCTCAGACATTTGAGGCCTCATCAACTGCTTCTTCTAGAGGTCTTACTCTATTAGCTCCTAGTCACAGCTGCATGTTTCTAACTCTCCTTGCTGGGTTGCTTTTCTCACATCTGTGCATGCTGAACCAGACCACCAAGGGGTTGGAAAAATACCAGACCTCATGTAGGAGAAACCATGGGAATGCACAGCTAAAGCAGGCAGGGCAGCAGGACCAACTTTCCCTTGCAGTAGTGAGCCATCAAATCAGCCATCTTACAAGACTATGATGATGCAAATTAGCCATCATGATGGGTGGGACCACCCAAGCTAGGCAGTACCTCTCTTCAGGATCCCCAGCATGCCAATTTAAGCCCTACTTTGTTGTCAAATCCACTCCAAGACTTCAGTTGTATCATAAATTTGTGTCCCAGCTGCCCTTCATGCTTCAGTGACACCTCAAGCTGGATTTTCTGGTTGGTGAAAGTGATACTGTGCTAATACTCAAACAAGATGACCCGAATTCCATCTTATCCAAGAAGAAACTGGTTCCCTTCTCACAGGACAATTCTGTGTGTACATAATATATACAACAGTCATTCAGTCTCTCTTTCCTGTACCCACTTCTCCATTTGACCCCATATATACAGGGACATTTTCAGCCTGTCTGGTTCTTCAGCCTGGAGAAGAGAAGGACTCCTTATCAGGGATTGTAGTGATAGGAGGAAGGGTAATGGTTTTAAACTGAAAGAGGGTGGATTTAGATTGGATATTTGGAAGCAGTTCACTGTGAGTGTGGTGAGACTGCAACAGATTACCCAGAGACATTGTGGATGACCCCACCCTGGAAATGTTCAGGACCAGGTTGGATGGGGCTTTGAGCAACCTGGTCTAGTGGGAGGTGTCCCTGTCCATGGCAGGAAATTTGAACTAGATTATTTTTAAGGCCCCTTCTAACCCACCCATTCTGTGATTCTGTAAGACATACCTTAAGTGATACTCAGTACCCAGAAACACCTGCTGTGTGTTGGGAACTGACAAGACAGCATCAGCCACTTTTTGAAGCATCAAACCAACCCACACAGGCCAACTCAGAAGTTGTAACCACAGAATTTGCATAGAATGTCCACACCTCTGGCCCCAACACTTTACAGGGAGCATCAAAAGCATTTGAAATAAGTTATACAAAGTATAGGTGAAAGACTGCTGTGTAGTCTTGATGGAAAGCGTTACCAGCTAGGCCTTCTGAGACAAAGCTTTCATCTTTATCTGGATATTAGAGAGTTTTCCTAAGACACAAAATCCATCATATTATAATCCATCATATTATAATATATATATATATATGCACACAAAATACAACCCAGACAATATTCTCACAAGCATAGCAGTCTTGGGGTCCAAACCATTCAAGAAGCTATTACATCAATAGCACATGCTGTGGTGATTACATCTGATTAGAGTGTGGAAGGAAAAATAAATTAAAAAAAAGAAAACCAAAACCCAACCAATACTCACCCCCACATATCCATCCCTAAAAAATAATTCTTCATTCTGATGATTCTGGTATAGAAAATGTTTTTTTTCCTTATACAAAAGTCTGCTGCATTAATAGCAATGAACAGAAATCAAGATCTTGGGCACTACATTTAGGCAAAGAGTGGAGCTGTAGCCATATGAAATGAGGCTTTCTTCTTCATTGCTGGGCCAAAAGCCCACATCTCTTGATAATTTGAATGCAGAACCATATGTTATGGTTTGGGCCCATCCCTCATCACCAACTTTTCTTCTATTACATACACACATACCAAAAAAAAAAACACCAACCAAAACCCCTTATATTTTAAGTAATCTGTTGATGATTGACCACTTTTGTGAATATTCTTAGTGGAAGTTGACAAATGACTGAATATAATGAATGTAACACAATGGCCTATGGCTTACTCCAAGGAAAAATTTTAATAACACTATCAGTATGTTTGGGTTTTGATAGGGCCTAGACAGGCCAAGCTGATCTAGGCCATTCTACTTTAGTGTTAAATACATATATATTTTAATACCTTGCAACGAATTTATCTAGAAGACCAATAAAGTAAAACACTGAAACAGGGGAGAGAGAAATGGGAGGGACCTGAAAAGAGATCTTTTGGTCAGACCATCATTCCAGAATCTACTCTGAGTCAGCACAGCCCTATGTGTGTCCCCCTCCTCAGCATAGTTTCCAGCACTCCTGATGCCTTGCAGTATGATGCATCCTCTCAATTGCTTTTTTGGAGGCTTATGTGCTGCCATTGACATATAGCTGGAATTTTTGGTCCTGAAGAACAAGCCAGGTTCCTATCTCCTGTCATTTTTCATGGATGTGCAATATGTATAGTTGACATCATGCTCAAAAAACGCTACTCCATCAGACTGCAACCCAGCCTTGGGATGAGTTAGGCTTTTCTGAACTAGAAAAACAAATAAAACCCACTGAAAATTAATATACTACAGCTCAAGGTAACAGAGGCACTACATGAGGCTGAGAAAAGAGCCAAGTGCTACACTGCATGGAAAAGACTGGCTGGCTTCAGAAGGTCCTGACCTCAAGTCTGAGCCAGAAGGCTCCTGGTATGACCCCCAGGGCTGTGCTAAGACCGTACATCCATGGTACACAGGAGAGAAACTGAAACCAAGGCTTTACTTTCCCAGTCTCATGTCTGAGTAGGCAAATTGTGCTGTCTCTCCAAAATGTATCTTTTAAAGATAAAAATTAAGCGGCTTGTTACGCAGTCACTATTCAAGCAAACCCCTCATGCTCAAATATTTAAGAGAGTCCTTTTGTTTGTTTTCACTGTCTCTGGCGGGCTATTTGCTTGAGTCAAGACTGCCAGATTTGGTCCCATGGAACTTGATCTAAATAAACTGCAGGAAGTGAATGGGGAAAAAAAAAAATTTAAAAAAAAAATATCTTGTATTATTCCCTCACCGCTTGAATTGCCTGAACCACATTCAGGTAGGCTGACCTCTGTAAACATCTGTTAACATGCACAGGGCTTGTGTTCCTACAGTTTGCAAAACACAAACGTGATATTAAAAGCATAAATATTTCCTTCCTTCTGAAAGCAAGTTTCCACCTTAAATAAATTAAATTGTGTTGCAGCAGTAGCTAAGGTGGTCAATGCAATTAAATTCAAAACCTGAATGTATTGAACTTTCTGCAATTATACATGGGTCATCTCTGGACAATATGTTGGCCATCTGGTAGCATCTGTGCTGTTCCCACTAATAGAGTTCCTGCTGTGGCTCCAGGCCATGACAGGCAGCACTAAGCAGGTCACATGTTGTGTCTTTCAGCCATATTTAGGTCACAGTTTTGGGGGATGCAGGAATAATCTCGTTGCACAATGGCAATGAAAATGAATAACCCCTCTCAGGTATTTTGTGCATACAAAAAGTTAAAGGAATACTTTTCAGGATTTTAGCTGCTCCTTAGCCTTAGGATTAAGAGCAAGCAAGTCAAGACAACTATTGCATTTAAAACTGCAAGGCTTTTCTCATCTCTTTAATAAGGCTCTTGCAAACACAGGAACTGTTTACTGGCCTGTAAGAATAAGGTACTGAAAATAACACACCCATCAGTATTTTTTAGAGAACTACACAGCCATTCCTTTTTTGAGTTCTGCTTCGGTCACAAAGAGATGTTCCTGAATAATCCTGATTAGCACCTACTGCAAGAGAATGCAGAACCCCCCGAAATTTCAACAGGCCTACAGAGGGGAGAGAGAAGGAAAAAATGCAAAGAGTTTTGCAGTGAATCTGCTCAATCTGAATGGCTTTCATACCGTGTATTTTTGCCACAAGCCATTTCAGCAGGCAGACTAATGAAGAATTAGTCTGGTTGTCTGAGACAGCATCACTTTTCAAATGGGTAAAAAGGCTTCCAACAATTCCTGTGTCATACCTGTGTGCTTTAATGGCTTTAAGAGATGTGCACACAAAGCCATATGCACCAAAGGCAGTGTTTTAAAATAATGTACTACTGATGTATTTGCTGCAAAATTAATTTAATATAGATTTAAAAAACAATGTGCTCTGTCTCTTGACCAACATAAGCAATTTCAGTTTGACATCAATTAGTGAGTGGCTTTTACTCTTATAGACATATTTATAATGGAAAGGAGTGCATTTAGGCTTTAAGGTCCTGCCAACTAATCAATTTGATGAACTAATTGATAATAAATGTTAATTGACAACTAACAGCAGTCAATTAATTGCATTTCAAATGCAGCTCCAGGAAGCTGAGTTGAACATTATTCTACCTCAAGCTACTCAAATAATAGCTCAGCAATGACTTTGCAACAGGCTTCAAAGGTCAAAATGGGCTACTTTCCTATTTGTCATAAGATCTGGGAACATGTGTTCATAAAAAGCAGTGACCTGTGCACATGCCTGGTTTGCACTGTAATTCCGATATGATGGCTGCTCACAACGCTTATCAACACCCCATTCATAAAGCTGCTCTGTGCTGCAGCTGTATCAGCACTTTCTCTATAAAATCCCAGGTTCAGACCTAAATTTCTCTTGGGGTGACACATGGGACTCAGGTCCTCCACTCTGAAGGGACATTTCTTTGGTTAAAGCTGATACTAATCAAGAATTTTTATTTTTCTGTGTATGTAAGATGAAGAGTTCCCCTTTCCTGACTGGGTTTCATTTCCTTGAAATATTCTGTGCAGCTCCCAGTTCTTTTTAACTAATCTCTTTGAAGGGAGCATTTTGGCCTTTTAGCAGCAATGAAGGACAGGGCATTAATTAGAGAACAGTGTGCACAGGTAGGATGATTCCTGGTATTTTCAACATAAACACATTTTAGGAAACTGCTAACTGACATGGGGAAGTGACCAATTAGTGGTATTCTTTAATATTTTACCCAGACCTTGAGGGTTCTGACACAGACAAGCCAAGCACATACTTGCACTGAAAAAAAAACAGCATGGGATTTGACACAGCACACATATTCATACTCTAATTTTTGCCTATGCTTGTTTTCCAGCACTGACTGACTTGCACCTTGCCTCTCCCCATCTGCACAGTTATGCAACAGTTCTCAGCCTCTTTAATTACCTTCACCATGTCCTCTTCAAAACATCATCTGCTCCCTCACCCTGAACTGCCACAGCTCGGGCAGTGTTTCAGAAGCCCATCTCCACATAATCCTTGGAGCACTTTATTACAAGCTCCCCCTCTTCAGCTACTGGCAGGGACAGCATCCATCAGACTCACAAAGCCCCTAACCTCTGCCTACACCCCTGGACTTTCCCAATCAACTTTTTAACCCATGCTATGGCACTTCCCTAGTTGAAGGATAAGTAGTTGCAACTAAATTGCCTAAAGCCCTGTCAAAACTGATCCAGAGTGGGGTGGGGGGAATTTTTATATATATATATATATATATATATAAAGTAAAAATCAGCAGGATTCATGCATTTTTCTAGGATAGACCCCTGAACATTACAATGCTCCTTATCTCTTCCAAATTATAGTCTGCTGGATCTGCTCAGGATCAGCTGCATCTCCTCTCTAATCCAGCAGCTAGATGAGACCAAGAGGGGAGCACTCTGGGAAACCAGGAGCTTCAGTGACAGGAGGGCTCTTATGACTCCCAGCTCCACTTGATGAGTTGCAGGTATTACTCAACTGATTAGTATCTAAGAGAAATAAATATCTAGGTGAAGAGCAGCTGGCCTTAGCTCAAAGTTAGATAAGAAAGAAATAGCAAGAACGGAAAAAACTGGCAGGAGCAGTAATTTCACTTTTACTGAATACTGCTCATTTAAGAGTGCACAGGATGGTACGTGATCTTGGATCCAAGCTGTTTTATGGAGTAGAGCTAGCAAAATTAGCCAGATACAGTGCAGTTCTCAGTCCTTCGGGCAGTCAAAGCTCTTATTTCTGCACTCAGAGGGAGGATGCATCAAAATTTCTCCCCTTCTATCAAAGGGGATATCACAACAGCCCCTCTGAGGGCTACAAGGAAGCTCCAGGGCAGTTCTCCTCTACCACTGAGGCATCAAAACCACATCACAGGTAGCCTCCACTATGCTCTGCACACCCACACCAGGTCTGGCTCTGCACTAAGGTCTCAGATCCAACTCCATGGACACCATCTATTCAACAGTCTCTGGCAGCAGCTGCATCCAGGCAGAACGGTGAGGTCAACTGCACAGACTGTTCCTGAGAGGCGAGGCCATCTTCATGAAAAACCTCTAGCCACAGATATCTGTCTCTGTAACAGGTTTTGCTGATTTTAAGAAACATTTCCTTGCTCAAATTTGTCTTCCCTAAAGACAGAAGAAAAAAAAAAAAAGACTACTTCAAGTTGGAAGATCACACCTTGAAAATAAAAAAATACTAAAAATAATTTTTAAAAGTCCACATCTACACAGCAAGAGACAGTGGAAGAAGGTTTAACCCCTTCTGTAAGGATCTAACTTCCCCTAACGGATTGCACAATCCTTCATACTGTAACAACCTTCCTTCCAAACTGTGACCTGTCAGTAATTCTCCTTCCCTAAAATTTCCATCCTGTCATGACAGATAAAGTGGCAGGGTCTACCATTCCTAATTGCTGGCCCCAGATCCTGCTTGATTCCAATAACATGCATAGTTTAGTTATGGACTTTAGGCTGCAATTCATAGCCAAACCATGGAAAAGATTTAATTCAATAGTGGCTGGGGTCACAGGAAGAGAATGCCAAGAGCAGCAGACCCTGCAGTAAGATATCCTGAGAAAGATGGTTATTGGTGGCAGAGTATATACTGGATGGTTTTGAGGGAGCTTACAAGAACTGTAGGAGGACAAGAATCAAACCTGTCCAAGAAAGTTAATTCCTTAGAAAGAGGAAAACAGTGAATGCTGGAGGGTGGGATGGCAGCCTCAATGGAGAAGTGCTTTGGTTTGAGATGGTTTCTATTTCAAGCTCCTCACCTGAAAACAAAAAATGACTAAAACTGGCTTGTGTTGGGGGAAATAAAGTGGTAAAATGCACAAGATGACAGTGAATCATGTTACTCTCATATTTATTAGGCAACAGCTCTTACTATAAAACATGTAAATTTAATAAGAGGCTGCATAGTATTTCTCTGATATGTTGGTGCTGGGAGATGTTAAATAAACCAAATGAAATTCCAGGTCCCCTTTACGATACAGGTATGTCTTTCCAAGAGCAGAAAACCACATTCACAGAAAATCCAGAGTGAAGGACACTTGCTGGTTTATGTTTTCACTACCTTTTCCACACTGATTTAGCCAAGTTTAAAGATAGCAAGGAGGGCTGAGGCGGGTCTGGCTTCAGGTCTGATGGGTTATTTCTGCCCAAAAGCAGAAATTGGGGGTGGCTCAGGACTGAAACTACCATCGCTTGCAGGTAGTCATCCTATACCCACTGCCTTCCACAGAAAGGTTTTCAGTGGAGCTTTTAAGCGTTTACTGTAATGTCGGAAGTCATTTATTTTACACCGTGACACAGACCCTGCATTAAAACTATCACTGCCAGGAGTCCCTGCGAATGTAACTATTTTTATGGACCAAATGTTGTGGGTCAATGTTTTAACGCAGGCTTGTTGTACACTATATTGCTCAGTAAAGCGTCCCTCCACTGCAGGCGTTTAATAGTCTGTCTGTTGCTTAGCCCATTACCACAATCCCGCGCTCTTTCGCTGTTTTATTAAAGCCCAGAGAGTCAAAGGGATGCCCACGGGTGGCACGGGGCTCGGAGTTTTTTTTCTAAAGCGACCTGCAAATCCTCCAGGTTTAAGGTAAAGGGTGCCAGCCCACGATCTCCACCACGCCGAGCACACGAGCGGCTGCAATCACCGATAGATGACCCTTTCCCTGGGCAAAGCAGCAAAAGCATCCACGATTGACTTTTTCTTTATGTAACGCTGGGGCCACTGTCCTAGATTTTCCTGGCAAGCAGTCAAAAAACAAAACAAAACAAAACAAACCTTCCTTTGCACCGGGCAAAGCTTCCCAGACCGGTGTTGGGACAACACGAGAGGTCCCTTCCCCACCCCGAAGGCTTCCAGCCGGGCGTTCATTTTTGGCGAGCTGCCAGAGGAGGGTGCTCTGTTGTTAGATGAAGACCCTCCAAATTGGAGAGGCAGAGAGAGAACAGAGCGGCAGGAATACTCTTTACCTTACATCTCCCGTCAGGAAAGAGACACTCTGGTGCCTGCTTTTTTTTTCCTCTCCTTTTCTTCCCCCACCTTTTTTTTTTTTTTTTTTTTGTCGTCTCATTCTGTCACTCTCCGATTCTTTTACAATGGCAACAACAATGATCTTGTCTAAATGATTTCACAGGCTATTATTCAGACACTCAACTTTTAACATTTCAATTTTGTCATTTTGTTGCTACACAAAAGGTGCACTTCTCCAGTATAATGTTCTGAGAATTATGTCAATGAGCAGTAATGGCTTTTAACATTAACTTGATCATTAACAACTACATTATCTCTGGCATAATCAGCACCTCAGTCTATTGTGTCATATTACTGCACAGATTTTGGAAAGGCAGACCTGGCCTAAGTAAAAGTTCCTTGGGTTTTGCTGTGAATTTTCTTTTAATTGAAATGCTTTTAAAACACTACTTTTTGTGAACACTTTTAAATTAAGTTTCCATTAGCTTCTCTCATCTCTGGAAACGGGTGGTAACATTTTTTTAAATGGATTCAAGAACATCCAGGTTGGGGCTTGAATCAGGTCAACTAGACAAGTTTAACTAAACTAGCACAAGCTGCAGACCAATCCCAGAAGGAGTATCTCTTTTGAAAGCTGAACACATCCATTTTTACATCAGTTTTACTCGATCTGTTTCATATATTCACCACCAGAAGCTATGCAGATGATAATGCTGTTATATTGCTAGACAGGGGATTGCCAATTTTAATTTGTCCTTGCCAAAGGAGAGTCAAAGGTAACACGAGAGTTTCCAATTCAGTTTCTACTTTTCTGAAATAAAACTGCCCTAGATTCACCTCCACACATCTTGTTAGTAACAAACCCCACAGCCAATGGTCTTTTGTTAGTGAATTCATGGTCTTGGGCACAACCTTTCCCGGGAGAAAAGGAGCAGAAGCCCCACCTCCTCTTACCTACTAAGGACCAGTGCTCAAACTGATGGGAAAGCCTTTATCACTCCAGATGGGATAAATCTATTCATTTTAATTGAACTATGCTGATTTACTCCAAGCAAGCACCTGCCTGACTCCCTGCACTTTAAAGAGTCTCCCATTAGGCTCTCGGACACAAGCCTTACGGCCACTCATAAATCAGGACACAGCAACCCCTGCCACCTCCACCTGACACTTATATTCCCCCTTCTTCCCAAAGAGGAAAACAGCAAAGGGAAGCGACAGTTGCAAGGTCACACACAAGTCAGGGGCCAATCCAAAAATCAGAAGTTAGTTCTCCTGGCTCTCACACATGCACTTTAACCACTGGACTGTATCCGTCCATGTGTAGACAAACTGCCACAGACTCGCTGGTCGTTACGTGCTCTGCTGCTTACGTGCTTCATTGACTTTTATGGCCTCACTGGTCAGTGCTTCACCACCCAATGGTGATGCTATTGCTGTGTCTGGGGGTTATTTCTATCCTATCCAGGTTTACCAAAGGCAAAGAAGAAAAAGATCCTAAAATCTGTGACCCCCTAGAGCACCGCAGCCATGGGGCCTGTATAGAACTGGGTGTGCTTCACAGAGCTTGAAGGGATGACTTTTTAGGATGACCAGGTATGCCCAAGTGGAAAAGAGTCAGCTGAAGACAGCCTGAAGGCACACATGGTGGGCAGACAGCAGCTGAGTGCCCACCATACAGTTGAAAATACCAAAGCAGATCTATCCTGCAAGTCACTGCAGCAGTTAGGTGATGGGCAGAGAACCTTTTATCTGCCATTTCTCAATTTCCCTGACACATCCTGAAAAGCAATGGGAACATCACATTATATCCACTCCAAACGAGGGGGAAACCTGCAGCTTTGGAGAGGATGAGTGTTTTGTGGATGCTGTGTACAGGTCTAATGCAGTCAAGAGCTGAATAGCAATGAAAATAATCATTTAGCTCCATGTGTAAATAATTTCATTCTAGCAACAGTTACAATCATAACAATAATGAAAACAATCACAGAGACTCAGAGAAGCGTTAGAAAGATGCCACATTCAATTTACAGAGTTAGTTAAGCTAAGTCTTACATGAAAGAAATATTTTTAATATAGTAATTAGATATTTGTTGGGAAATTCTTGCCTTATTCTTCAACCAGTTTTGCAGGCCATGTTACTCTGGTTCCTAGTGTTCATGAGAAACATCTCTGGCTATGGGCATATAAACTTGTTTAGACCTCTTCAGTTCTGAGGAACCATTAGCAATGCTGCAGCTCACAAATGGGAGAGGGGGCTATGGCCACACTGCTGCACCCCTGAGGAGCAGCAAATAATTCAGGTCCAGGGCCACAAAAGTCTTATTTAGAAACAGAAACTATTAGGCATTAGCAACTGTGATTTAAACAAAGCTCCCCGTGTTTTGGCAAAATTGAAACAAGAACTTGAAACAAAGTAGAATCTTTTTGGATGAACAGGCATGATACAAAATCAGCCTTAAAGAAGATGGAAGCATATGTGCCTGGACAGCTTTTCAGCTGGTGAACATTATGGTTCTGCCAGTGGGATGTCATTGTTCATACCACCTGAGAGCTGGCTTGGGTATATTAGCATCTAAGGCTATGCTTGAAGACACATGCTTAACTATTTCACCCTTAAAAGTGCATTTACTTCAGAAATTAAAGCCTGGTTTTGCACATTTATAATGTCATGTCTTCATAGATTTTTAATTTTTTTTTCTTAGTAATCCCATTACCACAAATCACACGACTGTCAAATACCCCAGGACCAGAAGATCACAACTCAACAATGCCCATTTGGAAGTTTTAAATAACATTCCTTCATTTTCCAAATCCTACAACACAAAGCACCTACAACTTACTAATAACAAAGCCAGACACTACCCTACCTTACATCACTATTACAACCAATTTCAGTCCAGGAACTATCACAAGAAATGAGAAGGAAAACCTAAGAGGTTTCACACAAGCTGTTTCTGTTTAAGGACAGAAGTTTTAGCTCACATACAGCATAATTGTGATGTCATTGAACACAGCAAAAGCTGCAGACAAACACCACGCTTTCATTGCAATACAACTACCGTAGGATATTTGAAACACTATAGCATCTTCAGACTCTAATTATAACTGTTTGTTGTTTCTGCAGTTTCAGAGATAATAGAAGTTGTTCAGAAAATTTACATGATGCCAATGCACTGCATACAAAATACAGGCTCAGTGTCACAGGCAAAACCTTCCCACCAAGAAACCAACAGACCAGTGAATTAGGATTTAAAACTACTGTGAACAGCACTTAAAAACAAAACACTAGAGAAACAACCCCAAAATCCTTCAACCAAATCAGATAAACCAAGATAGACTTGCCTAAGTTAACCAGGGTGCAGCTTCAATACCTGAAGAAACAGCCAATCCAAAGACCATCTTGGCTTGCATGGGTTCATCAGCATTCCCCCCTGAGATCCACCACAAAAGGAAAAACTCCCATAGAAGAGAGAGAGAAAAAAACAAAAACAACAAAAAAACAAGCCAAACCCTAGGAAAAAAACCTCATTTAATAGTTCCCAGCACGCTTCCCTACCCTCCTCCCAGCCCATCTGAGGTGATAATGGTGTGGTGCCTCCTCACCCCACCACAGGCAGCTCACAGCTGTGCCTCTCCCACAGGTGTAGCAGATGGAGTTTCAGGGAGGTCCTTCCAGGCCAAGGATCACCTACAGCTGTTGGAAAGAAAATGAGAGAGCGGCTCTCACACGGTTAATTGATAGGTTCACTCATCTTCACCACTTTGCTGTTCTGCTTCACCCACAGAGGTGCAAAGAGAGGCAGATGTGGTATTTGGCAAGCTGTCAAGACACATCTTTCTTTTTAAAAGTAAGGCACACTTCAGTGGCTGCTCTCAGCCAGGTCCTTCTGTCTGTAACAACACTGCTGTTGGCACTGAAGATGCCCTTTTTCAAACATGGTCAAGGATGACTGTGTGATTTAGGGGGAAAACTGGTAATATTTTCCAGGTAATATTTTTCTAACCCAAAATGGCCTTGTGCCCCTTCCCACCCCACTCTATTATCAAGAGCTACCCTCAGTCTTTGCAGACAGCTCCTCATGGAGGTATTAATTCACCAGTCATCAGACAGGCCAAATTCACCTTACTCGACTTACCATGGTTCCTACCACATGGAGGGTTTCATGCTGCACCCATAACATGACACAGGGTCCAGATGCCATCACCCTGACATCAGTCATGCACAACACATCACAAACAGCAGCATCCCACTTTCAGTTTTACCAGAGGTGTCATTTTTATTGTTTCATCCATCACTCTGTACTCTTCCCTCCGCAGGCAGTCTCTTCCTCTAAGTACTTCTTAGAGTTTTGGAGCCTGAGGGCAGATTTGAAGCTTTGGAAGTATCATAAAGGTTATTCCCATTGACACCCACCACAATCTTATTGTCTCTCTAGCTAAATAGTGACGGTCACTTGAAAAGTTAACGGTGATGCTGCTTCAGTGAGTCTTGTGATGCCTGCACCTCCCGTCAGGAAAACATTCAAAGTGAATCTGAAATCAAAGTAGACAAAGGTAAAGTTCTGCTTATGAACGTCCCACCCAGTAACGGCAGCGTTGTCTCCTTTGATTTCAAATTCCCTTTGAAACTCTCCAAACAGGAGGTGCTGTTCAACTGTGGAAGCAGAAGATGCAAAATGGGAACACCACCCATTTACTTCTCACGTGGTTGGTGCTAACAGGTGGAGGATGCTTAACAAAAACTGTAATAAGGCCCCAGTGCCAACGGGAATTATCTACCCACATTATCCTTTCCTGCTTGTGCTTCCCAGCATGGAAGTAGAGGGTTTTTTGTTATTCCAGAAACCGCCAGGCGCAAACGGAGCGGCTCGTTCCAGCTGAACTGGGACTTTCTGCATGAGCTGACATTTTGGAAAGTAGTTTCCTTCTTGGAGCTGAAATGGGATTTTTCTGGCTTTAGTAAAGTGGGAAATCGTCCACAGCCCTTAACTTCCACTCCTAGCATATTTTCACTAAGTAATTTGCAAGCAAAACAGTCCAGAAAATGCTCGGCCAGAGCAACATGGTTTTACAGTCACTTTATTTGAAAGAGCAGAATATTTCTGGTAATGTTGCTGGAATGGCAGATCCCTCATTCTTCACTACACCACTGGCTGCTTTTTTCACACACTTATACCTTTAGATCTAGAGATAAAATTGAACAGCACTGCACCACGAGTGGTTTGCATCCACAGTTAGGAGGCATGAACAACCCTACCCTCTCCACATTAAGGGGGACCCACGAGACCCACTGCAGTGATAAGAAAGGACATTTTTGATGGGAACCGAAGCTCCCTTAGCAAGCTGACTCCAGCATCGCCTCCTTCCTTCACCGTGCTACTTCTTTCCTGATGACACTTAGCTTGGAGCTGGTAAGGGCAAAGCTGGCAGACTGGAAGATTGCCTAATGTGCTGTGACTGACATGTAATCGAATATTCAACCACTGGTCCTCATGTCGGCGGTGAAGTGAATATGACACCCTTCAGCTTAGTTGTGATCACGCCTCGTTCTTCTGCAAACAGTTTCATAAAGGTGCAGCCTGGCTTCTTTATAAGATGGATGTGTGAGATGGGAGAGCAGTCACGGAGGTCACCTGCTGCCGGGAACATGCTGAGGACCTGCAAGGGACTGACCTTTAAATGCCAACCGCATCCCCGCCGTGCACCCCCGCGCCTTGTGCCGAGGTGGGACTCGCTGCACGTTTTGC
>JANHGL010016139.1:108743-129718 GCA_024611195.1 Ceyx melanurus
GCGCTCAATGACCTGGACGAGCCACCTGTTCGACATCAGATGAGGCTTTATCTCTCGTAGCCTTTTTGGATCCTTGAGAACTGAGAAAAAAAAAAAAGACACACACACACACACACAAAAAGAAAAAAAAAAAAAAGAACATTTGGGGGGTGAGAAACCCCAAGGGAAGGAACTCAGATGTTCGGGTCAGGCCTTAGAAAAGGTATCAATTCTTCTTTCCACTTAGCACAGCCTGCTGCCTGCCTGGGCTCTTTGTCTCTGCCCTCTTCCCAGTACAGAAAGCATTTCCCTTTTAAATGACATCTGAGCGCTGACATGCTGGAGGCACCCATCCTGCATCATCTCTGGCAGATGGTGCAGCTGGCCACGATTTTCGGGATTGCTTAAATAAAAGCGCAGTGCCATATCAAGAAATGTAGAGAAAATGCTCAACAGTGCTTAAGATGTTTAAACATCACAAACTGTCTAAGACTTTGAATTGCCGTACTGCACATTTGTGGTGATGTAACCATTCTCACTGATGGCAACAGTAAAATCTCCCATCATGATTCGTTTTCTTTCTGGGAGGCAGAGACAAGTCCTATAGTCTTCCTGTTCTGACCCAATATCTGACTTTTTTTTTTGCCTTGTTATATTAACAAGAAGATTGGATGGTTCTAACAACACAAGTCAAACACCAGCAGTTCTCACTGCTACAAGCAGCAGATCCAAGATGCTCCAATGCCACAAAACAAGGAGCTGACCCACTCCTTCTGTCCACAAAGCTGGTAACACCTCTGCATGGCTTTCACAGATATGCAAGCAAATTTTAGTGCAAGCAGCAGTGTTCAAACCAGCTTTCCTTTTCCCCTATGGTTTCGCTTGCTTTGAGCTAATTAGCCTGATGGCCATTTCCCTGCCCCCTGGAGATGATTGTGTTTAGTGGTATATGTATTTTGGGAAAAAGGCTTTTAAGTGAAAATTGTCATTGTCATATCCAGGAGCCATTTAGCTCTTTCTAGCTCTACAGTAAGTCTTCAGTTTTCTACTAATGATTAAAGTTAGATGTGATACTGGAAAATAACAAAGCTAGGAAACTTTGAGTCATGACAGCTAAAATCTGTGAAAAAAATGTGATTTAATGTCCATCGTAGTGGGACTACTTTGAAAGTTTAAGCCTTGGTAGAACCTAAAGTACATGAGGCAACCTTGCAGCATTTATGAAGTAACCTCAAGAGAGTGATTACCTGTTGGTGCCAAAGGAGACCCTTCACATCTACACTACTCTAAAGCTACTGAATCCAGTGCAGTCTGGGAATCTGCCTAAAATTGACTGCCTCCCCCAGCAAGGGAGGCACCTGGGAGGAAGTTAACACTCCTAAAACAAATGAAGGTGCCTTGATGTTGTTCTCCAAACCCTTCTCAGTAGTAGCTTGACTCAGAAAAGAGCTCCTGTCATGCCAAAGCAGAGCAGCTTTCAAAGATATTCAGACGTCTCAGTAAGAACTCTAATCCCTGAGAAGCTGAGGTGAACTCCTGTATAGTTGCAGCCAGATATTTATTTATTTACTGGGCATACTGAATGGCAAATCCCTAGGCATTCCAGAACACCATCACCCAGTCTATCACCCTAGCATCCTCCTCGCATTGTCTGCTCTCCCGTAGCCCACAGAATTGGTGGGAAAGCATCAGGAAAAGGGCACAGAGCCCACCTGAGAGCCCCTCACGTGCCTCTCCATGTGGATGATGCTGCGAGCACGGGCAGCTGGCCGCCTTCCACGGGGACCACGCGCAACCGCCTTCCGCCGCGCTCAGCCACCTCCGGCCGCAGATGTCGCCTTTTATTGCTCAGGTCTCCCCTATCACTGGGCCACCTGTACAACATATTTAACATACAGCAGTTACGCTGTTGCCGTTTGGACTGAAATAATCTTGGCAGGAAATGGTAGTTAAACCCGGGCATAATTTTTTTATGCCGTGTGTAATGTGAAATCACCTCTTTGGGTAAGTAATGTACTCTCGTTGCTTTCTTAATGGAATATAGTGTTTCTTGTCACCATCAGAAATTGGATGGAATTGGTGTTTAAGGTCAATGTCTCAATTGCAGGTGCAGGTTGTAATTCCTGAAAAAAAAAAAAAAAAAAAAAAGAAAAGAAAAAGAGTAAAAAAAAGGGACTCTTTTACAAACTCTGGATTTTATAAGTGGGATACTGTTGGATGCTTCTCAAACACTGAGATGGGGAAACACAGCCCCATCACAGAGTTAGGTTTTGAACAGAGGCTTCAGATTCAAACAGATCCAGGATTTGGATGCGCTTTTTGGATTTAATCCCATTCCTAGCCATATTCATTTGATGTAGCAGAGCAGGCTATCACACTGTTCAAAAAAAAAAACCCAACAAACCAAACCAAAAAAAACCCACTTGGAGCATCTATTTCCTTTTTTTTTCCCTCTAAGTGAACTTAAAATATACTTCTCCCAAACTTATAGATGTGACATGAGTGAACATTACAAGAACATCATTTTCTTCTGCTGCTGTTCAAGAGATACAGTATTTTTTCCCTCTGTTTGCTTTAAAAATTAGGTTGCTAATGATAATGTTCCTCTCATAGATGATCTTGTACTTTTTAATGATACCCATAGTTTTCCTCCACATAAATGACTAAATCCTCACAGAAATCTCTGTCTTGATTAGCACTCCTGCTAGTAAAATTTCACATACTAAATCAGTACCAGCTGTAGCAAGAAAGAATGAAAAAGGCAAGTGTAAATGTTCCATATGCCCTACCAAATTGGCATCTGTGTCAGTAACCCTGTGTTTTTTTAAACAATTGTATACATACATTCTCAGAAGTGTTTTGCTCACAGGATTCTGCAAGCAAAATTTCCTCTGTTGGTACATCACTGAAATGTCACATCTAAAAAAACCCCAGCAAAGAGGTTGGGTTTTTTTTTCCCTTCTTCTCCTTCCTACACCCAACCCTGACGTGCAATTCAACGCGCTACCTCGTTGAGTTGACTGCACCTTTATTTTGACGTCTGCTCTCCGTAACCTGAGACTGGAGCACTTCAGCAAAGCTGCTTCACATTTAGCGCTTCGTTATTAGTAACGCTACCGAAAGCCAAAGCTACTACGGCACTGTAATTATTTCCAAGCTGAATTCAGAGCTAAGGACTCGAGTTCCAGCTCGGCTGCTGGGGAATGCTGAGCTGGGAAGCGCCTCTCCGAGCCAACGTCTCGTCTTTCGCGTGACTCATGAGTGATGATGCAGGAGGGGAGCGTGGCCCGGGGACAGCCCAGAGCTCTGACCCAGAATGGTCAGTGACTCAGCTTCATCATGCAAAATCACGATTTGGGTAGAGAGGAGGCGATAGTTACAGCCTCTTGGACCGGCCTTAACGGTAGTAAACTGGCTGAGCACCACCTGCTCCATCATTTTGCTGTCCAACAGAAGAAAATCCAGAATAAGGCGCAATAAATACACAATACAACTTGAAAGTATCCAACTATGTCCTTGGTGAAAACACTTTTAAGTCAATTTATGCCTATCCTGCCACTGGAATTTGATCAGGAGGGCAAAATGGACTTTCAAAGTTAAACAAACATTAAGTAGTGCTCCAAATGGGTAGCAAATGCCTCAGCCTTCTGTGGAAAGATGATACGGAGCCAGACTGTCCGCTGGTGTAAGTCAACCTAACTTCCCTGGACTTCAGTGGAGCTGTGCTGATCAACACCAGCTGACTATCTGATCGACTGGACACCCAAAAGCCAGTGGTTCCCTGACAGCAGGCAACACAAAGTAAACAGGAAGAATTAAGAACCAGTTAAAGGCATTCATTGGATGTTTCTGGGAATAAGAAAATATTTTTCTCATTTCCAAAAGTCAGAAAGACCTTCTCTCCTCACACTCTTGGTCATGACAAAGTGGTGACACCCGTTATGTTTTTTTCCCGTGCAATATGGAGTGTATATTTGCACATCATGTCATGCCTGTCCATGGTAATCAGAAGCCATTATTTCCAAAAGCTCAACATTCCCTCCTGGACTCTGGTATGCCAAGTTTTAGTTCACAGTGATTTTTTTTCTTTCTTCTTTTTTTTTTTTTTTCTATTTTTCATGGACAATTTATAATTGCTGCAAACAGAAGTTTATAATGGAAATGGTGACAAAACCATAACTACAGTGCCATGTTAACACTACTATTGCTGCCTCTCTGTCAGAAATTCTTTAACCCTACCAGCCAAGACTTGTATCGAGTATCAACAAAAGCCCAGAATACATAAGGCATAGCAGACAGAGGAGAAAACTGGAGACAAGACTCCTGGAATAAAATCCTTGCCTCAATGAAATCAAAGGGATTTTATCCCTGGTGTCTAGTCTCATTTCTGCCAGACACTTGCTGTGTAATTTGGACAAATTTATCCTCTGCAAAATGGACAGGAAAATATGTTCTGCACTTACCTTACAAGTGTTGCAGCCTGATTAGCAAATCATGCTATTAAAGGAAGCAGAGGAAAGCTAAGGATAAATATAAATGCTACCCGCAAATTATTTACCAAAAAGAAAAAAAAAAATTATAGGCAAATATTATTCTAGGCACCCTCCATGCATGGGAGGTGGTAGGATCTTTACAGCTCTGCCTTCATGTATTTACAGAGAGACATCAATATAATATCTCCTTGCAACACCCTCATTATTTGGGTCTTGTCGCATGTTTGTGATTTTCAATTTTATTCCTGGCTTAGGTCTCATTCTTGACATTTTTATGTAGGTTTTGTAAGCAATAATATACATACATTAGATGGTGTTGAAACCATCAGCCCAAGTTACTATTTTTAGAGCAGTGCAGAGGATGGGACAGAGACATAAGTGACAATTAAAGAGCATATATACAGAGCTGTCATCAGCAAATATTTTTTTCTCTTGCCAGGAATTCAAAGTGTGTGGAAGGGCCTCCTGGGCAAAGTTTTTTAAGGCAAAACACTCGGGTCATTCAAAAAAACCAAACCAAACCAAAACAAAAAAACCCCAACAAACCAAAACAACTAAATGACATCATCAAGAGGTTAGGCTGTTAAAAATTTCCTGATCATGAAGTTTGCAAGAAAACTTCTTTGCTCTCCCAAATTGCTGAGCTGCCTCTTCGCTTCTGTACTACCCGTGCACAGAGCCTGCAGATGTATATAATTTACAGAGCTTTCCTCATCAAGGGGATTAGGCAGCCCTCTTTCAATATGTATAAGAAGTACAAACACACACTTACCCACTATGTTTTACGCCTGCCTGCAACAAACAGCTGAACAGATTGTGATGAAATTCAGACATTGACAATCTGACAAAAAACTTCTTTTTTGCCTTAAAATCTGGCTTCCAGAAGTTTTGCAAATCTAAATATTTTATTTGAATACCACGAGGGCCCCAATCTTACAAAAAGCCTATGAAGCAAACATGTAGATATAGGTAGTTAAGGAGGGGAGAAAAAAAAAAAGCAAAGCAGCAGAGACACATGCACACAAAACGCATAGATTTGGTGGAACCTGCCAATTTTCACAATGACTCGGGCGCGTTTTCTCTCCCTGGCTCCCGAGACTGTAACGAGACTCCTCTAATAAGCACTTTTTGCCCACCAGTGTGTCAACGATGCTTTAACAGTAGTTTCAGTGTCAAATTGCCCTTTCCTCAGCAGGGATTGTTAAGCCTTTCTGTATTATACTTCCAAGACTCTCACGAGCTGGAGTTGGGAGATATAATATTTTCTTTGAAGTTTGCATTTCACAACACACTGGGATGCAAACAAGCTCCAGTTTCTCAGTAGTCAAACAATTCTGGCACACAGGGACTAGGACTAAATATTGTACCAAATTTTCTAATTACGTCTTTGTGATATTTACCACACGATGTTAGGTGAAAGCAGATTCTAATCAATATAAACCCCCTTGTCTAAACAGGACATCTGGGCTTTGAAATATTCTGTTTGTTGTCTCAAAATTACCCTGTAGCAAACCACCATAACAATATAATATCTTAGTCATGGAAAACTTTGGAGTATTTCTGATAAACTTATCATAAACAGATGAGTGCTTTCTCTCTTACGGTATTAAGGTGATGTAAAAAGTGAAGATAAAAGTCAGCTGTATGCATAAAATTGTAGGGACTGATGCCAATAAAATGCTGTGTTTACAAGTTTAAAAGCTCAAAAGTCTGAAAAGGCAAAAATTGAGATTCTTAAAGTAACACTAACTCAGCCACATGGCACATCCTGGCACCCCCTTTTAGCAAAATAAACATTAGCATATTCATATACACATTTCTAGAGCAACGTATTTTTAATGTGGCCAAACTAATTCAACAATGGGAATCTCAACTTTTCTCATTTTATGGCCAAATTCTCAGCTGGCAGAGATATATTATTTCAACAAACCGACATCATCCACAGCAGCTAAACAGCAGAACTGCTTGCATCTGAGCAGGCAAGTGCCAGATTCTGATGCACTTATGATGACAAGCCTCTTTTTCTGACTTTAATATCAATATTCATAAAACAAGATAGACAGATGTGATTAAGACTCAGCTTCTTAGCTAGAAGTCTGAGCCTTCCAGTACAAAAAACATTCATGAGAGTCACATTTTTGCCTCTTGTTTTCTCTTGTAAGAGACTCGGAAGGAATCCAGCCTCCCTGGTACAAGTATTTTACAGCACAAGACATGGGCAGTTGTAACTCTTCAGAGCTGAACTTTGCATTTTACTGACTTTATCTGGCAATTCCTTGACTTGTTCTTCCAAAGACAACAAACCACACCGGAGGGGAGCATCTTCCCGCTTGCCGGGTGCATGGGCACATCAGTGAAGGATATGTTCCTGCACTCAAATCTGCCCACAGAGAAAGTTTTCTGTGCTGAGGACATTCTCTATGGATAACGAGGCAGATCCGGGCTCCCAAAGCAGCTGCCTTTGCAAAGCTGGCTTATCCCATCACCCCTGAACTGCCCTCAGTGGAGAAGATCTCCGGATGGCGCTGGGCCAACGCCACCAGCCTTCTGCCATCCCAACCTACCCACGGGGCGGGCGTCCTCCCATCACGCCGAGGTTCGCCAGCCTGGGATAAGGGGATCTAAAAATGACACAAAGCCCCCTTTGCCCCACCTTAATATGACCTATGCTAAATCCAGCTTGGCTGGGGCTGAGGATCAAGGCCCTTAGACACTCTTAACTTAATGCTGCAGGTAGGAATACAACTCCCCCCAATCAGCCACTGTTTATTTTTATTTTCCGAGTGCCCAAGGTCCTGGCCAGGACTGCAGCCCCACTGAGAAACACACTATACAAATATGGACAGGCCTCAAAAATTCTCAGTTTCAAAGGATACTTTAAGAGTAGGCAGTGAGATCCAATTGCACATGAGTTGTTTGCATATACTATGCAAACAGTACATTGTTTGGTTGTTTTTTCCTTTGGTTGTGTTGTGTTTTGTTGTTGGGTTTTTTTTGCAAAGGATCTTGAACATCACCCAGCTGGACTTGGAGACATCCGGAGTGAGTTGGTTAATTGTTAACAGGCTCCATAAAGACACATGGGGAATTAATCCTCACATCACCTCTTTTCCCCTTTTCAAGTCATAAAAAAAGCCAAACCTAACAGAACAAAAACCTCCAGAAAAGCATAGCTATCTGTACCATTTCAAACACAAAATGTTACTGCTTCAGGGTTCGATTTTGGGAAAGAAAAAAATAAAAATACTGGAAAGCACTTCACACCTTTGAGATCTCTAGACTGCTAACAAACTGGATAGATATTGGCAAAGAGGTTCAAAAGTTAGTAGGGGCGACAGACAGAAAAACAGACAGTGCAATTGCTTCATTTCCATACTTGATCATGCCAAAAAAATCAGTTTTGATTAATAATTAAAAAACAAAACAAACAGAAAACCCCATTATTTTGGGAATCAGGAATAAGTCTGGCCAGAAAGTTCAGAAAGACCTAGACATGTAAAAAACAAAGGGTTATAGGGCAAATTCTGATTTTTTTGTTATAGATCTTCCACGTGAATTGGATGGGATGATGCTTCTGTGTAGTGGGGGGACACCCACCTCCCTCTCCTGGGGCCTGCAGCCAGGAGTGCCCAGGACACAGGTTGGGAATGGCCATCCGAGAGCCCCAGGCCAATTACCCAGTAACACCCCCGAGCTCTGAAGATCTAAAGATCCCCTGAGTAATCCTATTCAGGGAGAAGAATTAAAACCATGAAGGGCAAAAACGGGGGGAAATGGGATCCTTCCTCAGGCCTCTGGCAGACAGGGAGAGGACAATGGGGAAATAAGAGCTAGCAGAAAGTTTCCTCGAGTACGTCCTCAGCCACCAAGGTTTCAGATGAGAATTTCCAGAGGCAAGAACCAAGAGAATATTATGATTTTCTTTGGGGGATTAATTACTTTGCTGCTTGTTACCTTTTGTTAGAAGCGTGACACCCCGTAACCTTGTCGCACAAGGCACCAGATGTCTGTTTGAATATCGGTTTGGGAAGTAAAATATTTGTTTTCCCATTTGAGTCTGCAAATCATTTTCCTTCTGCTAAAAACTTTGTGAATTTTAAGACGAGAAGGCAACAAAACGTGCTACAAATGATACAGACGGGTGCCGAGTGCTTTGGGTGAAAATAAATAAATAAAGGCCGCCCTTCCCTCCCGCTCACATTTGCTGGAGACACGTATCCCCTTACAAATAAAAAAAGTATTAAGAACATGTTATGAAAAATAACAAAGAATAGCAGAGAAATCAGAAAGTGAGTGGCACTTCAGATGGAGTTTAGCAAATTAAGTCATTGACCTGAAGAGGAGATTAATACCAAACAAGGTGCCCCTTCTTCTGAAGTAATGAATATTCTTCAAACAGCAAGGGAGCACTGACTGCTGTTTGATGCTGATGACATTGAAAATTTAGGAGAACAGAAATTCCATCATTTTTCATTTGTATGCAAATGCGCCTGTTCCAGAAATTAACCCCTGAACCCCATGTCAGTTTTCATCTGGAGGAATTCTCTTTGCCAGCATCACACGGCGCAGCCTCATTGCTATCCTGGGGTCACCGGGGCTTCCCCACACAGAACAACACAAAACCCTAAAACAAAACAAAACAAAACAACAACAACAAAAAAGAAAACAAAAGAGAGAGGGGAAAAAAAAGAAGGAAGAAAGTAGGGTGGGGGAAATTGGCCAAATCATGCCATGCTTTGTCTAGCCCCATTAATGGGGTATAAAGGGGCAATAGAAGCAAAAAGCACGTTGTAAAATGCACATCTCTAATGCAGGGCTCTGGGTACTGGTAGAATTGTGATGCAGAATGCAGCCTTACCTCTTTAGGCAGAGCAGAGACCACTAATCACTTCCACTGGTGTTAAGGTGAACCCTGGGCCAATATACAGCCCGTAATACTCTTCCTTTCAGCCAGGGCTTGGGCTGTTAAAAAGTTCCTTTGTCACTTAGCACCTCAGACAAACGCTACTATCTGCATGTGAAGGGGAAAGAGATGATGGAGGTTTTTTAATTGATGTGGATTTAATTATGCTAATTTAGACAGCTGTAAAACCTTTTCAGTATAGCTGCATAATGGGACCAGCAAATACAGGTGTCCTTCACTGCAGGCACTTAATGTTTAACCTTAGTCGTTTTGTAAGGAAGGGAAAATGCAAAGTAATGGTTAACCAGCAGAAAGCTCCGTTTCTTGAGGACCTAAAGGGGACACTTCACTTTGATTCTTCGCACAATCCCATTCAGGGCTGCAGAAATCCACACATGCTGAGCAGAGAACAAATGCTTTTCATTGCAGCAATGCCTGCGCTGATGGGTGAGGCTGAGGCTGAAACGTGAGGGTTTGGGTCTGCCACAGGCTTCAGCATCCTGCACAGTGTGTCCTTCACTTAATTCAGGTCATCTCCATGCTTAATTTAAGATAACCTTTTTCTCTTCCTTCTGCAGCCCTTTCTTGTTATCCTTTTAAATAATTTGCACCCAATCACCTACAGCATCAGCAATGATTAAAACCAGCAAGCAACACATCTTCTTGATACACTGGCCCAGGTTGCCCAGAGAGGTGGTCGATGCCCTATCCCTGGCACCATTCCAGGAGAGGTTGAATGGGAGCCTGAGCAACCTGTTCTAGTTGTAGAAGTTGGACTAAATGACCTTGAAAGAGCCCGTCCAATGGAAACCATTCTATGTGAATATGATTTTGTGATTCTTAGGGTGTTTCCTTGGTGTCTTACTCAGACCCCTCTGAGGATGGTTATGCATCTGCCCTTCCAAGTTCCTCCCCTGCCCCATCCATCTGTGTGTCTCTTCAGTGGCCAGAGGCAGCCTCAGTTACTAGATGCCTTGTGTTCAGATGCCTACATGTGACCTAGAAGCTCTGCTGTTCAGTAGCACCATCTTATTTGTATGACGACTCAAGTCAATTGACCCCCAGCTCAAGTCTTTTGTAAATTAGAAGTTGGTATTTATTGAACACTTGCTACAGTAGAACCTAATGCTTTGGCACACACATTCAGGTAGTCATCAGTGAAACAATTTCAGGTGTTACTGGGCTGAACAACACATCACCCATCACTGATGCAGCAAGCACTGTCTGCTCAGAAAGTCAAACTCTGGGTTCTACATTCCTCCCAGAACAACTCTTTTTCAACAAGTTCTGCCAAACCAGTGAATAGGCTGGAAATACACACTAGACCATCAGATGGAGTTGATTTCTGTATGGCAGGAGAGCAAAGATTAAATTCAGGTTGTACAAAGGTATCTGCTGCTACATCTTCTTTAGTTAGGTCTCCCAGAAGCAGCAAGAATAAAGGGAAAAAAGGTTTCCTGATGCATTGTGCAGTCCTGCTCCGTGATGAGAGCTGCTCTGTGTATCCCTGTCTGTCTCCATTGTGGTAGTACCTGGATGCTGCATTATCTCTAGTAATTCCTAGTGCAGTAGAAATTGGCTTTTACCCCATTTTATACTAAGGTCATATGCCCAGGGTCATCGAGAGCAGGAACAGAAATCCAGATTTTTACTTTTCTTCCACTGTTTGATCCCCCACCATCAAATTGCCTCCCCAGCTTTCCCCACCTTTTCTCCCCTGCCTGCAGTTTCAACTTCTGAGCTCCAGGCACCAGCTATGGTGATCCTCTCCATTTTGGCAATAGTTCCTGTTCTGGGAAATATTCATGCCAGGCACCAAGGGGGTAGTGAAGTTCTGTACTTCAACCAAATTAACCACCTTCCAAGTCTGCAAATTCTGCTGCTTAGATACAGATAATTCTCCCCAAACACTGTCCCCTTGTCCTCCCAGCTCCTCCTCAGGAACAGCCAACTGCAAAGTGCTAGATAGCTATTATATTCATACGCATATATTATAAGCATTGGACTGACAAGCTTGCTGGTGACAGTGTCAGTCATACTTCACTTCACCCTCCTCCTGTGGTCCAGCCCATGGGCCCACGCTGGGCTCACATGGCAGCTGAAGGGCTGAATGCCAGATAATCTGGAAGATATCCTGTCCAAAAACAGCACCTGACTCTGGCTGGCTCCTCCCAAGGTTTCCTCGGTTGTTCTGGCAGCTGGGACACGGACAACGCACTTGGGGTTGGGTCAAGTTTTCCTCTTGGTTGTTTTGAGCTCTTTGATGCCATTTTCCTTGACTCACCCTTGATTACAGCGAATGGTCTCTATTACATTTTCAAATAACCTGATATCCATAAGAAAGGCTTTGGGGTAGGTTTTATTTCAAGTGTTATCCATTCTTACGTTTGCCTGATGCACAAATGTAAGAATTGGTCCTAGAGCCAACCAAATCCTGGTGCTTAGCCCAGCAGTATATCAGATTTCTTTTACATATCCAGAATGAAAATGCACAGCCCTTTTTAGCAGGGATAGCCAACATACAACATACCAATGTAAGCACTCTGCTCTGTATTTTAACAGATTTTAGGAATTTGTGGGAATTCTCTATAACATTGAAAACTAAAGATCTGAAGAAATGTCTCTTGCAAAAAAAAAAAAATACAAATGTGCGCTTTGATAACTATAAAGTTGCTTTCTTGGCCCAAGAGCTTATATTAGGAACCAAATAAAATATTTAAAGGCAAAAATCTTGCAAAGTTTCCTCCTGTGAAAGGGAAAATATGGTCTATGCTATACCAGACCTTCCTTTTGCAAATCTGTTTAGGAGTTGCCATGAAACGCACAGGATTCAACAAAGAGCTTGACAATTTTTGTTAAAGTTGCATTTATATGTATTTCTAGGAATGGTTGGTTTGATTTTTCTTCAAATCCAAGTGTCAAGTTGCATTTCAGACCACATATAAATATAATTTTGCTCTCACGTAATGCTTTTGTATCTGGTGTAATTCCATTTACTGCAGCAGTGTTACCTTTCAGTTACCCTAATGGGAACAAGAGCAGAATTACGCCTATAAAAAAAAAAATCAAGCTGCTTGCAGAAAAAAAGACAGAAATAAACACTTCCTCTGGCTTATTTAATAAATTTGTTTGTCCAAATTGTAACAGAGATATTTATTTCAAGAAATATTGTTTGATCAGCATGAGTAAACACTGATATATCTTAAACTCCAACAAGCAGTTTCTACAATTCATCAAATGACACCTAACTAAGATTAAGTTTAGTCAGTCAGCTAAAAGAAGCAGAAAAAGTAGAAGGTTTCAGGTCATGTAACTATACCCTTGTCTTTCTCAACTTTCTTAGAAATTTCTATCTAAAAATAAACCCAGCATCCGGATGCCTCGAACAATTGGCTTACTTAAAAACATGTAAAAACCCTTATTCTGTCCTTAGCCATTTTAAGGTCTTGTTGCTGGCACGCAGGAATAGTGCTTAGCACGACTATACACCGCTTTCTATCTCCAAAGCACTTTACAAACATTAGCTAATTAATCCTCACAACACCCCTGTGAGGTATGTAGGTAAGTATTGTCATCCAATTAGGTAAGTATTAAGCACTGTTATCCCACCAGATAAGTATTAAGGTCTCCCATTTTACTGGGGATCCTGAGGACAACAGGTTAAGTTACTTACCAAAGGTCACAGGGGGAGCTGGTAGAATAAAACTTGGGATGCTCTGGTTTCTCTCTTGGCTATTCAGGCATCCGGGCAGCATCCGGTGCTGCTCCCTCCAACAAAGGCATCCTTGCCATCCACATGGAAATCAGGGCTTTCCATAACCTTCTGAGACTCGGAGCATTGAGTACAGCACACTGGAAAAAAAAGATGTGCCCAAGACTCTGAGGTGAGCAAAGATTACGCGGCCTAGAAAATTTGTCAGGAATTCTATTAATAAAAAATATCTTGGCCTGGGGTGTTGTCCCATGAGTGAACATGGACACATGTTCAAACCTATTGCCAGGCCTTGCCCATCAAAACCTCCTTCCCCTCCCCATTTACCTCTTTTCCACTGTCTTGTAAAGATGGACTCAGAATCTCACATCTAGTTCAGAAATACATTGTGGGTTGCATCTTCTTAACATAAAAATGCCTGATTTGAAGCCCCAGCTCAGGGGCTTCTGGGTGTGTAGGTAAGCTTGAATCCACAAATACTCTCAACAGAGCAAATCCATTTCAGATGATCTAGAAAACAGGACTAGCCCAGCACATTTGGGTTTTAATCTAGTCCTAACAGATGTCAAGCTGGTGAAATAATATCATCCGTCCCCCAGAGACAATGCCAGTGTGAGCATCTGCTTTTAATTTCACTTCGCTACCAGAGAAAAAGTGAAAGCTCCTACTGTAACTCCACTTGGAGATGTGTCTGCAAGTTAAAAGATTCTTGACTTGGAGTCCTGTGGGTTTTGTAAAGTTATTGAATTCTAGAGCAGTGGGAGAAGGCTCCTAACAAAGCAAAACTCTTCTTCTGAACACAAGGGATCAGCACAGCAATACTCCAGAAATTCCCAAGTGTATAAAAAAAAAAATAACCCACAAAAAACCAACCCCCTCAACTAGATTTCAGCTGAGCTGATTTACGTTTTCAAGTGGAAGGCAGTTTTAGCTGAAGTAAACTAAACAGTTTTTAGATCATTCAAAATTCATGGCAGTTTGATCCCACAGGATGTCAAACAAACACCAATGGTTTGCCAGGGATCCCTACAAACTGAAATAACCAAGCCTTGTACACTTCCAGAAAGCCTTAAACCATTTCTAAGGGAGGAAGCAAACAAACAAAAACCAAACCAAAACCAAAACCGAGTGAAATAATTTTTATTTTACTCATCTACACAAAAGCATCTCCAATGTAATACATGTCAAGACAAAATGCACACAAAGAAGTAGCCCAAACATATAACATCTTGAAACACATAAAACCTGCAATCCACAAACCAAAAAACAAATGGAAATAAGAAGAATTCAAAAAGAAAGTAGATTTAGCTTCTTTTGGAGTGGTTTTAACGTCAGGCCGAAATAATACTAAATAAATAAAAGAAATCTGAGGAAACTAACAAAAAATGCAGGTAATAGACATATCATTTGTTTTACAGTCTTAAGAAAAATGGGCAACCAAAACTGTGACAAGAATGTGCTTAGTTATTATATTCTTACAAGCTTGGTCTGCCAGCATTTTTTTCCCTTTTTTTTTTTTTCCTGTGTAGTGGTCATCAGCATCTGCCAAAAGCCTCTTTGTGAATTGGTGAGATCCCATTTCCCTCAAAAACAGAGGAAATGATATTTCTCCACAACCACAAGCCTCAGCTGTAGGTTTTACACCGAGATTTGTAGCTGTAAAAGAACATGGTTACGTGCCACCCCCCTCCTCAATAACCAAGACTGAGAGTGTAGGGAAATTTCAGCTTGGGTTATGAGAAAGGATTAAAAAATGAAAAGAGCATTCACTTCATGTTGCTCCTTTAAAACATTATCACACAGCTCCTTTTTTTTTTTTCCCTAACCTGACCTTTTTTTCCCAACGGTTTGTCTATAACTTAATATAACTAATTCTTTTGAAATAATGTTCACAGTTGGCATAATTGGTGTTATATAGTTCTAATGTACATTACAGAATATTCTGTCACTAGACACTAAATTGAAATTTTAAAGAAAATGATAGAAATAGCTGTAAGGGAAAAAGTACCCTTTTAAATCTAATTTGCTATGCACTGCAGTAGGGTAATGGATGCAATGAAAGTTCCTTTATTGAGTTCCCATGTCCAAAAGGTATTTAGGTAGCAAAGGATGTTAAGCAGACCCCCTGTGCTCCTCCTTTAAGTAAAGATAGCAGGAAATAAGGTATATAGGTTTGTGTCCTCCTGATTTTTATTTCCTCAGGAGTACAACTTATGCAAAGGGCACCTTAGGCTACTTGGAGGATCACAAAGGGTGCCCTCACCCCCTCGCTGTCTGCATGAATAGAAGCATCTAAAGGATGGCTGAAGCCATACAGCGAGTTAAATCCTTCAGGTGGGTCTTTTCAAATTCCAATAGTGAGGAGTTACTGGAGAATTGGTAAGGATTTCACTAGGCCCCAGCAGGTTTGAGATCAAAAGCCCTGGTTAAATAAAAGCCTGTTGGGAAATCTTAAAACCTCTTTGTAATGTAACTTAAAAAAGTTAATACAAAGAGCCCTTAGACTGAAGCCTGTAACAGCATGAACAAAGAGTCTATCAAAACTGATTCCATTAAGGGAAGGCAGACAAATAAATTCATTTAATTTACAGAGAAATCAGATATATTACACTGCTAAAAACTAAAAAGCATACCAGGAAAAAAAAAACCAAACCAGATTTTACAATGCAAACACACATAAAGCTGTGAATAATGGAAATATATATGTATATAAAATCTATTTATAAATATCTCTCAGAACAGGGAACAGAACATTATATGCACACGTATATGTTTAAGTATCAATTTATCCAACATGTGCGTGTATAATTCTAGTGTATACATATTTTTATCATTTATGAGGCCTCACACTGGGCTTTCAAATCTGGATACATCTATATATGTATCCAGAAAAACGCAGCTGAAAGAGCCCTTACATTCAAAGTGACACAAGACATTTTTCAACCCAATTAATTAAAAAAGATGGGTGCTCATCAGTCAGCTGGCACAGGTTTTTTTTTCCTCCATCATATTGCCAAAATGTCACAGTGTTAGTTGCGCAGCATGTTTGAAACAGAAAATCTGGGACTAGGATTTCGATATCATTTATTAGCTGACCCCTTCTGAGCAGCTTTTATACTTTTAACTCATTGGGGGAACTCCACCAAAGGTAGAGGGGTAGGAAGGGACAGAATTCTGTAGAATCACCTATATAGGAAAAGACCTTTGAGAGCATCCTCTTGGTGACATGAAGATCTCACGTGGGCTGTCAGTGGAACACACACCAGTGGGCTGTGCACCATTTGCACAAAGCAAGCTGTCTTGTGAGCATCCTAGTGCATGGGATAGCTGTGACACTAGAACATGGTCCTCAGGCTGGGGGGACCACGTCTGGAGGTCCCTCACTTCACAACAGGGTTGGGACACTTGGGCACAGGATGCTCTGGCACCACTGGGAGGGAGGAGAGCAATGTCCTGTTGCCCCATGGCTCACTCTCCCCACGATGAAGACCCACTAGTAATTTTTTCTCTAAGAAAGGAAAGGAGGGAGGGGAGATGGGACTGAATTTTTCCTGCATTTGAGAAGCTTCTCATTATTATCTCATTAGATAGAGAGCATATTTTACTGTTTAAGAAACAGTGTTCCTCTCACAGTTTTCATAGGCTGCACAGCTAGAAGAGGGAGATGTCTGCACTGTACAGACGAGAGTAAATGCCTGCAAAAATCCAGTGCTACTGCTCCACAGGATTTGCCTTTTTATTTTTTCCTCCTGATAATGAAAATCTGACATTTTAGTTCAACAATGCTAACCCTGAGCTCATTATGTTCATGTTTAGTCGGGGAATGGCATCCACTCACTTTCTCTGAACCCCCCTTCAAGCCACCAACCCCTGAACTGCTGCCTCTACAGCAGGCACAACTCACTCTGTACCCTGTACTCTTTAACAACAGGGTTGGTTGGGTTTTTTTTCTGAAGATAAGAAATCAGCAGCGTATCTCACATATGGTGACTTTCATCCCAGTCAGCAGCAACAATTCCACAACCTACACCAATGCCATGAATTTAATTTAATTTTTTCCTTAGACCCCCTAAAATTCACAGAGATTCAAAGCCTTTTAACTACAGTCATGGTTATCTCAGGGGCATCCCACCAAATTATTGCAGGGACCACTATTTATGAATGGTCCATTGCTCTCTGAACCAAATCACTCTGGCAACTGCAGAAAAAAAACTTGTCTTTTGTAGTATCAACCCCAGAAAGTGGTTAAAGAAAGAATGCTAGACCAAGGTGGGACCATGAGGGAAACCCAGTCAAAAGGTACTGATATTTAAGGGACCTCAGTCTCGGTACCGTGATTGAGGTTCTTGCCCTAGCAACAAGTATCTAAAAATCACAGGAGATAAACATCACTTTTGGTTACTTGGCTGAGAGAAAATACCTCCAAAGGCAAGGTATCTAATAATAGCAAAGGTTGTGGTGGCTTCTGCATCGCTGGCAATTTTTAGACTGGTAGAGGATGAGGTTTTCTGGTTCAAACAGGAATTAATTGAGGGAAGTCATATGGCTTGTGTTATACACGTGACACCAGATGATCCAAATAGTCCTTTCTTGGCCTTATAATCTACAAATAACCTTGTGGAGGTACTGCTCTCCTGTGGATTAGTGGCAAACCAATGCTCCTCTTGCTTGGATGAGTTTTCTGATCTAAATACCATCCAGACTTGTGTGGCCTACAGGATTTGACTGGATCACAGTCTCAGACGGAGCCACTTCCAATTAATGCCAGACATGCGATAAACTGGGGTAGGGCACCCCCCGTTTCAGGTGCTGAGTGACTCAGTAGCAGCTATGTACAGTGCCAGGATTGAAGAAAAAGCACTTTGCTCTAAGTACACTCACAACTATTATTTTATACTTGCTATATTTACATCGCCTTGCACCGTAAAAGACACAGATTATCAGACACCGTGGAGCTCTTTGCCTCTGAATTAATTAGATGATTTGCAAGAGCAAAGGGTATAATTGTGGCCATTTTGCAGTCCATAAAAATCATAAGATTCCAGAATAACATGGATTAACAGGACAACCTATTCCCATATCGAAAACGTAGCATATGGGGTCTTGTCTATCTTGCTTGGATTACAAGGCAAAGGAAATACCTGGCTGAGCAGTGCTCAGGAATAATCAAGTGGATGATATTACAGGAGCAAGCTGGGTCTTTATTTATTCACTTTATAAGGATGCCTCCCAGTTCAGGTTGTTTGAGTTACATAAATGCTAAGCTTCACCCAGACTAGCTCCACAGCCCTGACTGCTCTAAGTCCTTCCCTGTGATCAGTCAATGTAGTCTTCAGAAAGCTGGGGATGGAAAAGCAAGGGAGGCTGCACCCCTCCAAACCAGAGGTGAGCTCATACTCAATCAACACCTCCAGTTCCACTAGAAATACTCCTTAAATGCAGATAGCCTCATTTCTGTCCCTGTCTCTAACCATGCTTCGTTTTAACCCTTGGGATAATTTGCTCTGTAGAAGGAAATGTGTCATTTATTAAGTCAACAACCACTTCCTTCGGTATCTACAAAAATTTCTTCTAAGGTTTCCCTTTCAAGTACTGATGTTATTTAGATTTGCAGGCTTGAGAACATAGCAAAAGGTGGAAAAACTTAGAGTCGTTACATCGATTAATCAGCTGCTGAAATTTGGCTTTTCAGCATGACACTTCTATTCTCTGAATGTGTGGCCTAGTGCAATGTAATCAATTTGCCTGTGCAGGCTCCAAAACCCCAGAGCCACACAATGCAAAAAGGCAATCTTCTGCCCTCTTTGACCACAATAAGCAACATTACTGAAATCACTGCTCCTGTACAAGTGTAGCATGACCCCATATTTGTAGGCAGCAGAGTATGACTTCATTAAAAATCATACACTGCGTTGGGGGGCTTCCAGCCTGTGCAAAGCAAGGCAGCATCAGAGCAGCATATGTCTGAAACTGATAGTAAAATGGGTAATGCCTTAAACCCCACCTCTATACTGTTATTTACATACGTATCTTTCATCTGACATAGGCTTCCCCTCCAGCACCTTGAATATATCAGTCCTAAGGAAGAGACTTTAAGTTCAAAGAGTGCCAGCCCCAAATCAAAGTAGGGGGTTATCAAGTGAGGTGCGCCAAGCAGTAAGACAAAACATATGCATTTTTAATAGGTAGCCTCTCCTCCCCCTGAGGAAGCCAAGAAAAGAGGCTCTGTGAAGCTTCAGCAGAAAACAAGTTCAGTGGATTTATACTCGAGCTGCTATTCACAAAAACAAAATTCACAACTCTCACAGATATCTTTGCTAGATGTTTTCCAGGCACTTTTCAGAGCACACCCATCCTACCCATGGCAGTCCTACTGACCAGGTGAACTCATCTCCCTGCAGCATTGAAAAAAGAAAACAAGGGGAAAATAAATTTGAAGGAAAAATAAAAAGGCCATAAAGAAAAGAAACAAAAATCTCAACAGGTCTGTATGGAATTTCAGCAGCACTTTATTTATTAATGCATATGTAGCTACCATTGTATTCCAGCTCCCAAAGACAGATCTGTAAGGAATAGGCCACATGCTGATTGACAGCAGCCATAATTCCATACAATGAGACTGTATTAAATTGTTTGATGTGATATGATACTCATCACTTGTAACTGATCAAACATTCTGCTGCATCAAACAGTATTACAATACAATCAGGCTGGAGAGATGGTTCCTGCCAAGGCTGTTCATCACATTGCACACTCCTGCATTAAACATATCTATTAATAGCATTGACAAACTGCTCCTATCCAAATTTCTATTTTTTTTTTCCCCAAGAATTGTACGACGTGAAATGTGCAAAGAAATCCACACATAACTGTGCAGTTTGAGGCACCACTTCCCTTGCCTGCACGCTTCCACATGAAAGGCTTTGCTGATTTGGGGATTTTTTATAGGATAATCCCCAAACTTGCAAACCTGTGCCCCAAAACAAAGATGTGAGATGCCAGCTACTTCTTAAAATATATTTTTAAATTATTTTCTTTTTTTATTATGATTACTTTTGATTTCTTAAATGCAAACAAACTGGAAGAGTGATTATCTTTTTTTTTTTTTACTAAGATTTTACTTTTGCAGTGGTTTCCCCCCCCTCTAACCTGCTATCTTGCAGGAGGGAGCCCTGTTTGCTAACACCGACCCTTTTAGATGTTGGAGACATAAATAAAAAAGAAACAAATTCCTTGTCACCGCTGCAGACGTGGAGGGGGATACGCTGCAGCCCGTGGGGGACGGGACTCACCGCAACATTACAACTGTAGGGGCTCTCTCAGATGCAGATTCTTAAATGAGCCTGGGTCTCTAGAGGGCAGAGGTCAGCTGTCCTCAAATCTGTGTGAATGCTAGATTAAGTTTATTAATCTCCCTGCTTTCACTTAAAAACCAAATTATAGGCTGGTTAAATGTTAATGCCCGGGAGCTTGTGAGATGATGAATGCCCTTGGCTACCGCTGCTAGAGGGAATACAAGGTGTTCAGACCCTGGCAGGGTATTAGAAGTTAGTGTGATTCACCAGGGAGTACTTCTCCTTAGGAACTACCACATGCTTCATGCCTGATACATGTGTTTTTTGCTGTTCTGATCACAGCCACCCTCGGACAGGAGTGCAAGACGTGCAGTTGCTGGATGGAAAAGCTGTTGGCCCCAATTCAGGTACTGGTGACTGCCCACCTTGATGTCTGAGGGGTAGAGCAGATATGTCCATTATATTTGGGGGGGGGGGGGGGGGGGCAAAACCCCCTTTCCAGGCTTTTATAGAGAATTTTCCCCCTGGCCCCGGGGGAGTTGGAAATACCCCCCCTTCGCCCCCACCTCCCCGCACCCACACACTGGAGAAAA
>JANHGL010016140.1:0-51348 GCA_024611195.1 Ceyx melanurus
TGTCCAGGTCTCTCTGGCTGGCAGCACAGCCTGCTGCTGTGTCAGCCACTCCTCCCACTTTGGTGTCATCAGCAAACATTGAAGATGACAGTGATCCACTGAGTTATGTCAACACAGGCAGAGCACAGGGAAATCACCACAAAAGCAGAAATACAGTGGGAACAATTCTGACAACTTTAGAAAATCAAGGAGGCAGAAGAAAAAAAAAAAATGACTGGCAAAGCAGCATAGTAGTCACAAAGGCACGGTGAAGTTGAAGATGCAAAAAATAGACAGTTGTCCAGGCAGGTGACTAAATGCACTGCATGCTAAAATAGGCTCCACTGCTGACACAGTAGAGATGGGAATACTGGGATGAACTGCTACTAAGTGACAATATATGGATTAATTTTTAAGTTGCTCTGTGTGGAGCCAGGACTTGGATTCATTGATACTTGCAGTCCCTTCTCACTCAAAATATTCTATATTTCTGTGAAAATGGTCATTCCTTCCTCTACTTTCTCACCAACAGAGCACTTGCTGTCCTCATCTGACCCTCCACCTGCTTCCTTCCACATTCCTTGCCAGCTCAACTTTTTTTTTCTATGCATTTAACATCTCAACACCTTCACACCAAGACAGAAAAAATCATTTTTAGAAAGCTTAAGTGAGCTCTAAGAGGACACTTAGAAGAGAGAATGACATTTGCACAGCAAAAATCACTAGAACTAAAATTAGGAATATAACCTATTAAAATAATAGCAATATTATTTTAAATGTTTGACTTAGTTGCCTTCACTTGGCTTCTGTTTGAGACTCTTCCAAATGAAACAACTATAGTTTTCACTGAATAAACCATGTGATAGAACCAGGGGACAGATGGAGAACAAGACTGTTTCAGTGCACTCACAGATGGAGGAGACTGTAAACAATATATTCAAGATATTTTACACCACTCTGTATTTTGAGTAAACAAATAAGATACCAAAAGGCTATCACTGTTGTCACTTCTACCAACAGTTCCTATTTGCAAAACTATGCCAAGATGCTGTACTTGAAACTCCTTGCCTTAAAACAGTTTTAATTTCTGAAATGCCCTCATTCTTCACTTCCAAGTGAGCAGTGTCAGTAACTGCTGGGTACAGTAGCTTGATGAAAGCCAACACAGATGAATTGCCAATAGATTCTTAGCAATTCTCTGGTATCACTGCTCAGAAATGGAGGAATATCAGCAGTACTGGTCAAATAATAATCATACAGTCATTCCCAAGAAGTTACATAAACAAGGATTTACTATTTCAAATTAAGAGAACATAGGATCCCACCTGAGATGAATCAAAAGTAGCAAATGAATCCAGCTCAGCCTCAAAGCAAAACTAAACACTTAACATAGTTAAGTTGTAGATTTTAATGTAATATTTTTCTGTCATATTACTAACCATGCCTGAGGGATTTACTGGGAAAAGACATACAAAAGTTTTCTCTCAGATCATCACAAAGAAAAAACTTTCAAGTGAATACAGCTCAAATTAATAAGAGTTCTTTGCAGATAAATTTTGTAACAGTAACTCTTTTTTTTCATAAAAGACAATATAGTAGTTACATAAAAATAAATGCTTAATACTCTGTCTACAATGAAGGATTAATTTCCAGGAATTGACTTTAATGTTATTGTAATTATCATTAACATACATACTAAACACCTAAGAAGTCTTCAAGTTATATTTTATCTTTGTTTTAAAGGGAAAATAAAAAAAAATAAGAAAAACCTATCGGCCTTACTAAAAAATGCAAAATGCTGGAGTTGAACTAAGATTAATCAAGTTTAATTAGGAAAATGGTTGTAATCTGTACAACTAAATATAATAGATTTAATTTAAAATGAAAGATATACTGCTTAGGTTCATGACTAAGTGTACTATAAACGTATGATACAAATCAATATTGAAAACTATTTAGTCCTCTCAATTTCTTTTCCTCTAAGAGAATAGAGTACTACCACCTACTTGTACCTTTCTTATAGAAATCAGTTCCTGCTCATCTGTGTGCCACAGAGCCAGGGAATTAACTGGTTCCATTTAGTGGGGGATTTTTTTAGGTCAGTGTTATAAAAAACACTTTCAGTCTTTCAGCATTTAGGAAAGATTTTTACCAAGAACTTTTAACATAGATATAAGAGAACAATAGGCAAAGACCTTCCTTTACATGTGTTTTACTCAGGCTCTTCTCAGTTTTTCCAGTCTCCTGCAATCTTCTCCAGCCTAATTTACAGTATAGTATTTGCAAATCAGTGTTTAAGATAGAACTTCCTCGTCTTATTTTTTTTTTTTTTGAGAGTTATCTAATTTTCTCATAGTAAAGGTATCATTTTAAGATGCAACCCTCCTACCCTTGATTGCATTGTCCTTTGCCCATCAGGGATGAATGTCAGATTTTACGTATTTGAAAAGGTTTACACCAAGGATACAACTCTTCCTAAAAGTGCAGAGAAAAGTGATTGACTCTGTACCACACAGAATCACCTCTGGGGTCCCCTATATTGGGCAAGATTCTGCCGATTCTAATGCAAGAGAAAACAAATTAGAGCATCTCAGATGGCTTCTGCTGGTTGTAATGAGAGCCATACATGCAATACACAAGCTGTATGAAAAGCACAAAGGAACCCAAAGACACTTTATTCCTCACATAATTTCTCAAGACAGCATCATGCCCTTCTTCCTCAGATTCTGACAACACTGACATTTGAACAGACACTAAGTATTAACTCTTACTCCTGTGAAATATGTCATGGTGTCTCAATAACATTCTTCATTAAGACAAGTTCCTCTGTGGGAGAGCATCTCCAAAGGGTAGCGCAACTCATGCCACGTTGTGAATTCAGTTTGATACCAGGTCTAAGTGAAACCACAGTCCCAACTTTGGCTGTGTCTGCTTGACTAATTAGTGAGGACTAAAAGCAGCAGATCTGCATATTAAACCCAAAGACATTAAGGTTCCAAGATCAATGCAAATACTATTGTGGGCACACTCTTTGACTTCTTATTTCTCAAAAATATAAGCCTAGCATTCTGTGCACTCTTAACATTTGCCTCCTGAAGAACATGCAAAATTAATAAAGATTTTAGATTGTGTTTCCTGTTCTCAACACTTAAACATTAAACAACTGCTGTAACATTACCTTTGTGAGAACTGTTCTGCCATCAGGGGTTTTGTGTCGAGTGAAATTAATAACTATCACTGATATAGTACGGTAGATCCATTATTTGAGAAAGATCAATGTTGCAAATTGAAAAAACCACCAGTGTGAGGGGGAGGCACAGAAAATGGCACATTGAACAGAGAAAGACTTGGTATTTCTCATTACTTATTGAGCAACCCATAAATCAGAAAAAGTAGTGTGAAGAGCTGGATACATGCAATGTTGTTTTGTCCTTTAATTTAAGCTTCACATGAATTTAACTCATTTTGAAGCCTTCTCTCAGTGTTGTTTTTGCCCACACTTGTCTCCTCTGATAGCTACTATATAATAATCCATTTTGATCATCCAATGCAACAGATTTTTGCTCCAATTGTAAATTATGTCAGTATAATGCAACTTATTTTTATTATTCTTATTCAAAGATATAATCCCTGGACACACTTGGATACTCTCTGCTTTAATCACCAATATAAATGGTAAGAATTAGACTTTTAATTCATCCTCTTTTGACAAATAATTTTGTATTTGTATAAAGCCTTTAAACAGCAACTGTTATTTAAATAAAATTTAACTTAGTTTAAAAAAAAATCTTGATCAACTATTCTGCTGAAACCCACATACCATTATTCTAACAGCAAACCAGACTGTTTTTTCAATAAGCAATGCTGATGTCTACATGTCTACATATATTTTACATTATGTCTATGTGTATTTTATGGCTTTAAAACATACTGTAATCACATTTCCTCCAACAGAATTCAACTGTTTAATCCTAGACATCACAAAGTATAATTAGCAGCTAATATTTTGGAAAGTAGAGAGTAACATGTCACTTAGTTAAAAGTCACATCAGAAAAGGAACCAGTTCTGAAGATAGAACAGATAAATTTTGTTATTATGTTTATTAAATGTATTAGCAATCTGCAGATAGAAGCATCCAGTGTACCACCCAGGCTTAGAGGTATGCTGGATCCTCCAGCTTAAGTCCTGAGGCTTAAATATAGGTTATAAAGACCAGAGCGAGTTGACATTTTGCCTTATTCACTTGTTAGTGTTACTTTAGAATAATCAAATGACTGATCTCCGAATAATCATGTTTCTAGATGCCAAGTGAAGAGCTTACTCCTGTTTATTCACCCTGTGTTGCCTTCTAATGATTAATTCAATGCAGAAGCATTTGCAGCCATGTGGAAGTTTAAACAGAACAGTGAGAGTGGTTAAACATCACCAGAAAATGCCCTTATTGTAATGGTTTCATCAAGTTGAAAATATAACAAATCATTCTGCTTGCAGGTGATTGTAGGTGCCATTCAAGCCACAGCTACATAATTTGACTGCAGTCTGAACTGCATTTTGGCTACAAACCACTGATGCTGGGTGCAACGTGGGGATGGACATGTAACAGCCTGGGGCAGAGCACTGCAGAGGTTTAAGTGGCACAGCTGCTCCTAGGATAACTCCACGTGCAGATGAGAGCCCCAAGGGATAACCTTCAGTTTTCAAGTCTCCTACTTCATACAGTGCACACTCTCCTCACTACTATGGGTGAGTGATACTATAAAGCCATTACCACATGCTTCCCATGGAGGATGTAAAACATTCCAGGGTGAGCCTGAAAGCCAGTGGCCCTCTGCATGGGTCATCTAAACCCATGGCACCCACGGGACACACCACATATGGCACTATACCACAGGACACTCTAGCTCCCAGAAAACATGTGGAGAAAGATCTGCCAAAGTTCCCTCCATGGCAGGGCAGGCTAAATTTCTGTAACATACCAATAAACAGTCACTTTGTACAAGCTGTCAGCTGAGAGTTCCTTCACTTGCATTTCAGATCTGGAGTTCTCACAGTTAATTTTATGAAGCCACCAGATTATTCTTCAATGACAGTAAAAAATGTAAATTAAATCTTATACATTAATAAGAAGAAATCAGAGACCGAAACATCATTAAGCAGTTCATGGTGGACTTTAAACATCATTGACTTTTGGTCTCCCTGACCTCAAAAAGAATGAGATAGAATGATAGAAATTGCAAAGAGGGCTGGCAAAGGTGAGGAAAGCTATTCAGTAGTTTTGGATTAGAATCAACAAAGGCTACTCAGTTTTTAAGACTGAGGGAGAATTTTCATGTAAGTCTATAAAATCAAGAGTGTCATGGAAAAGAAAGGATATTAAACAACACAGGCAGGTGGCAGGTTCCAAACAACCCAAATGATGTGGACCTGTACAATATTCAGGAATTACTCTGAGGATGAAATAAAGTAATAGATGCTTTCTTCATTTAAAGGAATGTCTTTTGGTTCAACATCTTGAGTAAATCTCAGGAAAAGAAAACCAAACCAAACCAGGCACGAGTGAGCTCAACAGGGAATCACAAATCAGTAAAATGAGAAGGATTCCTTTAAAAATAGGTCAGGTTATATTGCAGTATTAATCTTCCTTTAACCACAGGTTGCTTCATCTACATTCTGTTTTCTTACATTGCAAATGCCTTCAAGTATCAGAAATTATTTTATGCAGAATAAGGATCACATTAGCATCTAAGCAGTTCAAATAGCACAGAACTCTTGTTCAGCACTGTAAGGTTCTGATATATTTTCTCAAATGTTGAAAAAGGAGAGATATACACATGTAGATACATACTATATAAGGAGTTACTGATGAAGCAGAATAAATGGGTCACAGAGTGTTTTTAAAAGTCTGCTACTCTGAAAATACATGCCCACTAATGGGATGTAAAACCAGGTTCTCAGTAAGTAGGTCATGCAGCATTTTTATAGTCTATTAGAATGTACACATGCATACTAATGGAATACAAAACTGGATTCTGTAGAAGTAAGAAGATTAGAGAGACAAAAAAAATCCTGTGACATGGATGAGGACTGAGGAGGTTGCTCTATTAGACAGCTGTATATATTTGTCAGGGATAATCTGTTTCCTGAAATATTTTCTGTCTCTTTTCTTACAAAGTTGTTTGGAACAACCTCTAGGGGAATCATGCTTTTCTGTTAGCTCAGAGCAATATAGCTCACTTCTAAAACTGGATGTTAGAAAGTAATTCTGCCTCTAGAGAACATTACTTTAAGCAGTCCAATGTTTGAGAAAAGGAAGCCAAAAGATGACAAAAACAAAAGTAACCATAGTCATATTTAAAGCTATCATTCATTCTCCTATAATTTTGTTGACAGTCTAATTAAGCTTACTCATAAAGATCACATTCAGTTGGCATATTGTATTTCTATTAAAAATAAATCTACAGCAGTATAATATAAAGAAAATAAAATGATGTGACCAAAACATAAACTTCTATTTTCTGCACTTTTATTTAGAATAGAAAAATTATTCCTATATAATGCTCATTTTATTTCATATTCAAATATATGTGAAAATTACCAGAGAAGTTCATAATATCTACTCCTAAGAGTGATTGGTCACAATAAGATCAGGAGATATTGAAGCAAGAGGCATGAAAATACAACCTCACTTTAAGAAACAGATTATGTACCTCAAAAGTGAAAATATTTTGGTCTGACAAGATGCAACTTTGCATACCAGATGATAGTTGCACTGGCATCTAACTACCAAAGAACCTAAATCCATTCACAGCTTAACTGCAGGTGCAGTATTTGAGTGCAAGTTCTGTGTCTTGGCCTTTATTTCTATTGTTTTGAAAGTAGGCTGCTCTGAATGAAAGACAGAATTAGTACACCACATACTTCAACACAAGCAACTTGCTGAGACCCCCCACCTTTCCTTAATTTAAGAAGCACAAATTCCTTTAAGAATGAGAGTACATTACAACCTGTCACTTATATGATGTTATTGCCTGCAAGACAACACATCCTTGTCTTGCCTGACACTTGACAACCTAACTAATGAATGACTTGCATGCATTTGTACACTCTGCATAGATCCTGTGATGTCTGCCTGACTGCCCTGACAGACAAGTAATAATGAACTTCTAATACTGTCAGAGATGGATGAAAATACATCTTATAGAGCCAAAAAAGCAATCAAAGCAGGGGGGAATTTCAGGGGAAAAAAAAAAAAAAAGCTAAATTTCCCATCATTATTAGTTTGGTATTTGGGCTTTTTGATCAAATACTATTTCAGATTATTTTCTCATCCTGACACTCTTGCACTACCATTAACCATAAAGCACAGCCATGCAACTGGAACCTAACAGGAATTACATATTTCATACTTCAGTCACTTATCAGAGTGACATCAATGAGGAAAAGCATCTTAGGAGTAGAAGATAATATTTTTCCATCCCAGAAACTACTTCATATTTATAGGGAAAAAAGAAAACGTTAGAAATGAAAGCTACAATTAGTTAAAAGATAAAGGATGATGATACTAATCACAAGTTTCTAAGGTTGAGACACTCCCCATAGACCACAACAACCTTCATTCACTCAGTATCCTTTCATTTCTTTCCTTGGCTCCTGGAAAGTACAGCTAGGATATGGCACAAAGCAGGCATGAACCTAGCACAAATTATAACAAAGAAATCCAAATGATACCCTTGCTGAAAGAACTCAGATGAGAAAGGTTGCAAGGGTAGAAGCTGAGTTTACTTATTTTGGGAAGAGAAAGTAAGTGGTGATATTTCCAAACTCTGTTACTCTGTGATACTGTATGTTTACTAATGAACAGGAGCCATTAGCACTAGAAGTGGTAGTGTTAGTTTCCCTTCAAATTAATAAATTAGCACATTATGTGGAAAATTAATCTGGCAGTTATATTTTTCTCCTCTTAGCCATTTCTACTTACAAAATTACACCCCTTGTTTAGGTAAATTATTTTCAAACATTTTCAAACATTTCCAAGAAATTTCAACCAAATATTTGACGCAATCAACAGATGCCAATACAAATGTCTAGTTTTGATAACAGAAAAATACTTTATAAGTGCTTGTGTCAGACTAATTGCAATGGTTAGACATTGTAATGAACTTACAGATTTACCACCATCTTTGCCAAATTTATTTCTAGATCAGAACTTAGAACTAAAAAAGTTACTCTCATGAGACTCCTCCTGTTCCTTTCTACCCTTCACAAGAGCTCATGCCACTTTGCAACACAAGCTGGGATTCAAGCTAGAAAATGTAGCTCCCTAAATAAAGGATTCCATCTGTAAACTACTGAATTCAAACAATTCCCTCAAGAGGTTTAATTTGTACAGTAACACAAACCTTTTTGTGGGTATAGGATTTGTTTGTTTCACACCACCCCCCTGTCCCTGAAGACAGAGGGACTCAATCCCCCTAGAGGGACTGGCTTCACAAAACCAGGTTCCATTTTCATTATCTCATAGAACTCTCTTCTGCGTGGAAAATAGAAATAAGGAAATAATCTTTGACATACCTGATTCCCAAAGATACAGCAGAGACAGCTGCCTCCATCTTTGCCAGCTTCCTGATAGCAGTTCCTCCCCTGAAGCCATTCACCTTCTCTCAGGGCACATCCCAGTTCTGCTGAACACACCCCTGCTTTATGAGACATGCCAAACCAGCCCAAGTTTGGTAGAGGGCCTGCTGACACCTTCTTATGCATCATGTCCCTAATAAAGCAGAAAATAATTCACATTTTAAACAGAGAAATCTCAAACATACTAGGGACAGGACTCAAAAGTTAATTTGTTGACAGCCAACCCAGCAACTGAACTGTAGCCTTGAAGATCCAGCTAGCAGCACTCACCAGCTGCACCCTGTTAGCACCAGAACATTCCTCTCTGGCAGCTGCTGCTCCATTTAAGGAGGCTACTCTCAGCCCTCTAACCATCCTCACCTGGCACCCCTCAGCAGAGCTCCCCTCAGCCAGCATCCCAGAGCTCCTTGCCTGTGAGCAGAACTCCCCACAGCCAGCATCCCAGAGCTCCCTGCCTGTGAGCAGAATTCCCCTCAGCCAGCATCCCAGAGCTCCCTGCCTGTGAGCAGAGCTCCCCTCAGCCAGCAGCACCCCACAGCTCCCTTCCCGTCAACAGAAGTCCCCTCATCTCAGTCCCCCTCAGCAGGTCTCCCCACAGCAGCCACAGCCTCAGAGTGGTAGCAGAGGGCTAACCCTGGTGCTTCTCTTTAACCCCCTGGGCAGAGATGTCCCCTGTTTTAGCCCAGCTGTGGGCAGTAATTAGATCATCCACCCTCTCTGTCTGAGCTACACACTCTTAGCACAACTTCATGTCCAGAGTGGAAGGAGAAGAACCCAGATACATTTGGTTTGGGGTGGAGCATTGTGGTTTGGGGTTTTTTTATTTTCAGAATTATACCGATGTTGATAATACTCTTTACTGCTTTGCTGTGATGTAATTATGCTGCATGAGCATCACAAAGACAAGCACTTGTATTTCTTTAACCTAAGGGAACAGATCTTGTTTCCTACATAAACTCCACCTCCTTCTTCTAATTCATACTCTCTCCCCTGTCACATTAAACCACATTTCTGGTTGGCCACAAGAGTTGGTTTCATTTCTTGTCAACTTACAACATTTACCTGTGTGTTTGTTTTCAGTAGAATTCCCAAAGTAAGGCACTTCACAAGGGTTCTTGACTTACAGGAACTATATAAAAAAAAAAATAAATCCTAGTGCTGGCAGAAACAGATTAGACTTGTTTTCATCTAAAATGACCTTCTCACTTCTGATGCCTTTACCCTGAGAAGCTTGCCTTAGGAATCAAACGATATGAATGTCTATTCAAATTTTTATTTTTTTTTAATTTATACCTCGGGTTTGGTCAGAAACAAAGGTTTTGACATGACAAGAAACACCAATTCTCATGTTACTTCTAGCTCTAAGGAATCAAAAAAAAACTAAGGAAAGAATCAACATGCAAAATAAAAAGAATTCAAAAATCACAGAAAAAATCACAAAAATCAACCTATCTGCATAGGCTGCTTCTAACCAGCAGCTAAGGTCAAAATAACGAATCTTGTCAAATGTCAAATAATGTTTAAAATGTTGGTCAGAAACAAAGTTAAGGTTGTCTGAAACCACCAACAACCTTTTTGCATGGTATTCTGTAGCAGCACATGGTTCCCAACCACTCTGTAGAACTCCCTTTTAGTGAGAATTGTTCTACGAAAGAACAGAAAGCCCTCTAGAGCCTGCAAGTACAAATTCTTTTTCATGCTGGAGGTCTGGAGCAAATTCCTCTAAGAAATAATTTGTATTGAAATCCCACTAGATGACCTTATGTAGTCAACTTAAGCACATGCTATGAGTTTTCCTGCATGGTCTGGACAATTTAAAGCAGATAATTATAAAGGGCTTCATTTTTTCTTTCTGAATTGTAGGGTTTCTTTCAAGCCTTACATATGCACTGCCTGAAGGTGACTCTGAGGCTCAGTGGCAACAGATGAACAGCACTTAATTCTCAGGGGTGCATTTTAGAAACATAGCAGATATGTAGCTTGTGTGGAAAACCTCTGTCAGACTCATTAAATAATTACAGTGATTTCTCAGAGGACTAGAAAAACTGTTCTTGAAGTAGCACCCTTAAAAACAAGAACAGTTCTTACAGATGCACTGTATTATTCTATACTTCCATATTTCATAGGCTAGCTCAATGGAAAATATTTACAAAGTCACTATTACATGTTAACTTCTGAACAGGTTTTCTCAATATCAAGTAGCATTCCCAAGATCTCATCATCAATATATCTTCTACCTCAAAAGTTGTTTCATTAAAGACATTTTCAGTTTAGTTTTGTTTAGCTTCTTTGATCTGTCCTGAAAGTAATCATCTTTTTGGGGAAATGTCATTATTTAAGCAAATATAATGCTAAAAACCTTGCCAAGAGTAAACACGTAAAATAAAAGTTAGGTTGGAGGAGAGAACAAACCAACACACTATACAAAATTCACAGAGAAGAATGCAGCACCTAAGAAACCCAATTAAATTCCAGGAAATACTCAGTCTGTGAATCTAAAATAATGATCTGAGTGTCTGCAAAACCCATGAATTCCAGAAAGATTTGCTGTATCATCACAAATATGTTTCAGTTTTTAATCACTGAAGTTCTTTGCCAGGAATCATTACATTCTTAAACTTGGAATAAGTGGTTATAAGAAGGCAAAATTATCCAAAGGCCAAACCTCTCATTGACCTTTCTAATTCAATTAACAAGAACTAGTCTCCAATTCATGCAATTTTAAAGAAGGAGATATTTTACTCTGATGCCCATCCATCTGGTTCCTCAGCATGAAAATACTTGCCAAAGAGCCCAGTTCACAGCAGCCACTTTGTCATGGGAAAATTCCACAGACATTTTGTGAAATAGAAAGATAATACGTTTGGAAAGTGACAGTTGAAAATCACTTGAATAAATGCAGAGACAGGGCACGAAAACTTGACTCATTGCACAAACAAGGCAGATTTCACACTATGTGGAGCACTGAAAGAGCACTCATATTTACATAGCACACTAAGAAATAAGTGAAAAATAAAAGATGTCAGCTGACTGCAAAGGAAATTGGTCTGATGGGACTCCTAACATGGAACTGCATCACCTTTTACTCAAGTGAAGAATGAAAGTGTTTTCATGCTGACTTGCCTAGAATGTGAAAGAATGATATGGGGAAAGTTACTAGGAATAATTGCTTTACTCTTCTGGTTACTTCTAGTTGAAATGTTCACATGAGTATGTGATTCATGGAAATCTGTCACCATCATCACCTCTCAAAAGAAGAAAAGGCCAATATACAGCACTTCTACCAGCCTTTATTACCTTGTCAGGAGAGAATGGGAAATCTAAAGCTAGCCATTACACCTTACAGAGCTAGAAGCTGCCAAACAGTAGAGCAACTGTCAGAGAGATCTCAGCACAAAAGCTGGCTGGCTGGCCAAGTGGAAAAGATTAGCCAGAAGCAAAAACCTTTCAGCAGAACAGGTATAAACAAAGGAGTTCATCTCACGTTCATTTTCTTATCAGCAATGTGAGGAATGGAGAGCAAGAAGAGAGCAGAAGGAGGGCTCCCCACTGAAACAGACAGGAAGGACATGCAAGTCTCAGTGTTGACTGGATTGTACCTACAGTCATTTCAGTGGAGATGGCAAAATCATTTATTTTAATAAGAAACCAGAAAAATGTAAAAGATCTCACAAGTTTTCAAAAACTTTCCAGCATCTCTGCTTACCACATTTACCTCTACAGTGTGCATGTGGGCAGTCTCAGAACACCATCTTTTTTTTGTTCTGCTCTATTCACAAATATGACAGATTATCTGTCCAATAAAGTGGAAATTTAAACTGCACTCTGAAAGCACAAGCAGCACTTTGATATTATTATTGTGAAAGAAACAGTAAGGTCAATCTTAATGCAATATGTAGGGTTTTGAAGCAATTAACATGATACAGTGAGATATTCAGATAGGTGGCAGTGCTCTTCACATTGAATCACCTATACATTCATCTACAAGTAAGAGTATGGCTTTATCAGATTAAATATAATAGCACAACTGTTACTATTGTCAGATACTATCCCAGTGAACTGATTTCATACACATCAGCACATTTCTGGAGAGTCAGCACAATCTGACACAGCCCTTAATCACATCACTATTTCTAAATCTAAATACAATTAATTATAATGATATAGAAAGTTTCTGCCTATTTGGCAACTTCAGTCTAGGCAAAAGCAGAATATAAACACAATAATGAACCTATTAGAAATCTTTTGTTGGGATCCTTAAAGCTAAATAAAGAACACACATTTCAGAAATGCCATGAAACAATAAAGTATTTCCTCATCTATTGAGTTTTCACTAGTAATATTTATGGCTAGAAACATTTAAATATGAATTGCAAGGAATTGGGATTTGCCAAGAAGTTCAGCTTTTAATCTTTCATGCTTTAAGACCTGTTTAAATATTAATTTGTCATTTCTGAGTAGATTTAACAGATGAGACTCTCCAAAGATTTTCTTGTGGCAATACAAGGAATGTGTTGAAAACAGGTTGTGGTGTTTATATGCTCTCTATGTGTGCATAGCTTCTTTCTGCTTTCCAATGATTCAATTAAAGTCATTAAAAGATGCACTCACAACTTGTGTCTCAGCCTCTTTTTATTTTCAACAACTATCAGCAGAAAAGTCTATGTCTTTTGGGAGATATATATGTTACTCTCAGGAAACGTCCTCACATAGCTTTCAATTTTTTTTTCCTCAGTGTAACCTGCTCCTATGCTACAGAGACAGATAACAGCACACTAAGTCACTTATAGCATCTTAGTAATAATACAGTGGCATCAAGAACTATCCAGCCCAATTCTAATAACTTCATTCTGTCAACCTTCTGTCAACATTCTGTCTCCAGCTTCCATCCATCTTCCCTTGTCCTACCCCAGGGCACAGTTGAGCAGAGGCTGCCCCTCCTCTTGACACTCAGCCCTCAGCTATGGATAAACATGGATTGAATCCCCTCTCAAGCTGCTCTGCTCCAGACCAAAGAGCTCCAGGGATCTCAACCTTTCCATCAGACACACCTGTGGTCCCTTCATCATCCTTGTAACCCTCTGGTGGACTCTCAAGTAGATCCTTGTCCCTCTGAAGCTGGGTTGGGCCAGAACTGGATGCAGAAGTTTTCTCCAGGGAAAAAGTTTAAGTTTTAGCTATATAGTAACATTGTACTGGAGAAGGTGGACAGTGCCATATTCCTCCATTACTCTTAGCCTTGTATTAAAAATCAATCAATGAATCCAAACGACTTGAGGTATGTTATTCAATTGCTTTAAAGTAAACTGAGGATAGTTAACACTCAATAAGAGAGGGGGAAAAAAATCATTGCTTTGGTCCAGCCATTTCTACAGTTAATATTTATAAGAAATGTTAACATGTACATGAAAGAGTACGAATAAGCATAAGCACAAGGTGCCAGAAATGCACATAAAAGGCTGGCAATTAGTGCTAGAGTTACAGAGACAATAGTTCACTGCAGATCAGGCTCTCCATAAGCTGCAAGGCAGGAGCTTGTTCCAACCATTTTTTTGCTCAATGATTTTTCTTAAGTTCTCCTTAACAGCCAGGCCTTCAGCTGTGCTGAGATCAAGATAAGGTTCTGCTTTGATGCAGGTAGAAAATTATGGTGTGTTCAATCTACTAGAGGCATCAGCAGGAACTGAGTACAGCTTATTTATACCACCCCTCCAGCTCCTGCTGCTGCCTCAGTCCCTATCCTGGGCCACTGGATCCTGCTTCTTTGTTTCTCAGACATGCAGCTTCAAACCATGTGCTAGACCATGGTCCACTTTCTATCTCAGTCTTGAGCTTTATACTTAAATCCAGCATATTTATTTATATCCAGCAAACAAAATTACAGCAGGGTATTTAATCAGAACATTTCCTACTATCTCTTATTGTCATTTACTTCCCAAGCAATAGGTAAATTCTGAGAAAAACAACTCGGTGACTGCAAGCAGCTGCAGTGCTTCCAGTGAATGCAGGGTCTGTCAAGCTGCAGCAGATCGTTCATAGCTCCATCTGGGTACTCACACAAAGGCTGTGACACAGCTGAACACCATCTATGAGGCTGCCTCAGGCAGAACATTTGGGTATTTTCTTGAGTAGAGGAGATCTGTAATCAGCTTTTTTGTCAGAACCCAGTGGTGTCTCCTGCATGGAAATCAATAAAAATTGCCAACTGTTGCCCAAGTCTTTATATTCATATTTTAAATGAAACAGAGCTTCAAGTAAGATGCTGTCTCTGCTATGTTTTTGTATAATACAATTTCAGGATCTATCTTTTGCATTTCTATGGTGTGACATATATACTTAAAAGGCTTCAGTTATACAAACAAAACAAAACAAAACAATAGAAATCAAAGCAGTATTTTGGTTTTCTCTAATTAGTGGAAAAGAAGTTGAATCTTATCACTCCTACACAAAGAGAGTCAACAAACATTTTAAACTTATTAGCAATAGTCTACCAAGATCCTTTACTTAGCCATAATTTTCTTCTTGGAGTCTGAAAACACAGCAGAAGATGTCAAGTCAAATGCCACCTGGAAGAATTATTGGGTCATTATACTGAGCTGTCAGAATAAAAAGGTTTTCTCCTCCTCATACTCTCATTTCCATAGGGATCTATTTACATTGTACATATAAATCTATGAAAGACAGATTGGATGAGAGATTACCTAACAATATAAGCTTCTAATATATTTTTAAACTTATAAGTACATCAGAAATATATATTTATCTTATGGCAAAAGATGTGTAATCTTTTTATTTGTTTGTATTAATCTGTCCAATGAAAACATACTGGAATATTTTTCATTCTCTGGTTTGTGAAGGTTACTAACTGGTCCACTTCAATCTAATTGGAAAAGGAATTTGCCTTTGTCTACACTTTGCTACATTAAAAAGGTCTGATTAGGAACAACTTTGTGCTAGAGAGAGATGAGACAACCTTCCAGCTTGAATTTGTACTTTAAAAATTATAGGCATGTTCTTAGCTTTATGCTGAAGACTAGAATTGCACTAAATTCCTCTTACATTATCTAAAGTATTAACTGGCTCAATGGAGAAAATACTTATCTTGCTTTACAAATACTGAGCTCTGTATGTACCCTAGCAGGGCAGGATTGAAGGGGATTAAACCACCAGACACAGGTCCTGTGATTTTAAACATAATTTCTCAGTTTGGGGCTTCAACACATGAGTTACACATATTGACATAATTTTAGCCAAAATTTTCCTAAAGAAACTTGATACCTGTGCACCTATCCTACTGAAATGGGCTGAAAAATCAGAGCCAAGGAGCCTGCAGTTCTACTTTAAAAGTTGTTAGCCATTCTACAATAGTGCACTTTATTATCAATCCCTGTATAACAGATAATCCAGAATAAACCACGAATATTTCCATCAGAAAAACAATGTCAGAAGGGATACTTTTAGCTACAAGTTCCTGCAATCCCTTTCAATTTCAGTAAATGTTTTTTTCTCAACTTCCTGTTCAAATTGCTTCTGCTGTCACTCAGACCTTTATTAAGTAGGATGAACTCTATAAGAGTGTCTGAAGGTAGTTTTTAGATGCAAATTCATATTTATTCCTTTATGTATATCAGTTTATTTTAAATTAAGGAATTGACAGTGACAAGTATCATGGCATAATAGAAATAGAAAATTACTTAATCCCTATTTGATTGATGAAGGCATTATAAACATTCATAACCATTATATTAATAGAGGCTTCATGTCCTTCAATTTTATATTGCATCAGAAAATTACAGTGTATTTTCTGCTGCCTGAAGTGGACATAAGCTAGTTTTGTAGTATTCCCTGACACTCGTTGTAGAACTATAACCACACGTCCTTCCATTTGCAGAATTTGAACAAAAGCACAGAGTTCCTGTATCTACAGAAGAGAGATGTTTTTTCACATCTCATGCTGTTGTTCAGAAATACTAAATTACGTCTGTGGAACTACTAAATATTTCAAGCAAGTGCCAGAAAAGTCTGAAAATGCTTTCCAAAAGATGAAAAATTCAGGAAGTTTGATTTTCTTAGATCTTAGTGTCCAAAATTGTATTAAAACTCAATATCCTATATGGTGCACAACAGATTGTAAAATATTTAGACTGCAGCTCACATTTTCTTAAATAAATGAATTTGAGAACTATTGTTATGATTTTCAATCACTGACACTAAAATTGTCTGAATTATTTAAAAGGAGACTTTTTAAAAACTGCTTGAATCATATGATTCTTTGTATTTTTGTTAACATATAATAATGAGGTTAAGATTTGGGAAGAAAAATATACTTTAAAAAATGTTCAGTATAAAGAGCAACAACTACAAAACTTTATAAAAAGGAAACTAAGAAAAAGTAATGCATGTTTGGATGTGCAGAGCTGTCTGTGACTAAAGCACCATGCTCTCATGATCAGTGACTACAGTAATAATCACAGCTGACATTACCTTTTTATTACTTTTGTAGCATTAAAATTATACTTTAGAAATTTTCTCCTCAATTCACCATTTTACCTGAACATTATCGATTTTTAACATAAAATCTTCCCTTCCCATGACTAAAAATTGATCCAAAATTTCTCCTCCAAGCGTTTTTCTGTCTCCTTCCACCTGCAGATTTCCAGCCATTACTCTTCTGAAAAGAGTGCTTGTGTTACTCCATGTCTGGTACAGAGTGTGGCCATGAATCCAGGACAGAAATTTCTGAGACTGGATAGCCTTGACCTAAAATTCTTGTGGGAACTGTTACAGAATCCTTCACATTTAAGCAAATCAATAGGAGCATTTTTAAAACTCTGGGCTTTGTATTTACTACAGATCCACAGTTCTCTAGGGTACTGCTCTCGGAGCAGTGAATCATCAGTTCCCCCATGAACTCATTATGGTTTCTTTTTATGAAGAACCCAGCTCTTCTATTTATCCTGAGCTTGATCCTACCTGTGTGCATAGAACACAGAACCCCCAGCCTGGGGGAAGGCTCTGAGTATCCCACGGGTGCCAGCACAACCACCATTCACAAGTCCACCCACTAAGCTGAAAGAGAGAAGACAGAAAACTAGCCCCAAACAGTACTACCCTAGTTACTGCTATCAACTAATAGCTATACAGCCACTGTCTGGAATATTAAAGCACAAGTAGAGGAAATATAATAAATTTCTAATAGTATCATATATTATTGTACAATCATATAAAGGACCTTCACCTGTTATATGCACTTTAAAAGGTAATGGACACCTATGACAATGAACTAAAACTTATTTTACATTGTCTGTATTAAAAATGAGTGGGAAAAATAATGACAAAAGCAAATTATGTTGGATAATTTTTGTAAAAAGTTCATTCTACAGCCTACAAGTCTTCTGCCTGTTTTACCTGATTATCAAGAGTGCAAATATGAAGATTTTAAGCTTTTTTTCTACCATGGCCAGGATTTTTTGCAAACGTACAGGATTCAACTAACTACAATGAAGGGAAAATTACAACATACCCATCACCCTTTTGCAGATCTAAATATAGAGATTTTGTGCTATAGAATTAAAAATTATAGTAATAATTAAACAAAAAAACCCCAAAAATAACAAAACAAACAACAACAACAAATTAAAATCAAGTATAATCCAAATAACATTTAGGTAAAATTCAGTAGAATTAGTAGAAAAATTAGTAGAATTTTGAACAACTGTATTTTTCATCAACTCACACATCCAAACAGCTAGAGCCCTGAAGCCATATAACATGTCTGACACTGTAATTTGATGTCTAGATTGATTTGTAGCTTGTCATTTATTCATTAGACATAATTACCATTTCTACTTGATCACTTGCATATGGAAAGGCTAGCAGGAGAGCTGATGATTCAAGTGTCTAACTGCTAGGAAGTCTGACATTAATGAAATGGAATAGAATAATAAAGTAAAAATAATTATTTTAAACCATACAGGTGTCAGTAACTCTGTTTTTACCTTGATATGCAGCTGTCCTCAGAATATGACATCAAATTGTGTACTTGGTTAAAGTCATATAACTGCCCTGGACTATATTGTTCAATTAACAGATGAGTGGAGAATTTGGCCCCACCAGAGTATTTCACTTCTTGAAAGGACGAGTCTCTGAAAGCATGGGTACAACAGGAAAGAAAATCATTTCAATGTGACATTAATTGTAGATAATCAAGTGAATTTTGAATTAACAACAGTTTTAAATCCATCTCTGTAGTAAATCCAAGGTAACGTGTCTAACCTAGTAGTACTTCTAATACAGGAATTAACTACTCTATACATAACAGACTAATAGAGTTAGGGATATCATAGCACAAACATTCCTCAGTGTGAAAAAGAACCTCAACAGCTTGTCATCTTTAGATTCTCTTAAACAGTAGTTTTTTCCAAGCAAAACAAATCAAGAATATTATACTTAAAGTCCGTTATATACTTCAACCTCACTATCACTACAGAAATTCTAGAAGTATAATAAAAGATATCAAATGTGACTAGTGTCATTACTAAATATGACAACATTAACAAGTCAGATTTCTATGATGTTACCTCAGATGTCCATCAGATTAGGTTTTTCTGAAAGTGGCTTCAACGCCATCATAATTTCCATTATAATCGACACAAGTCCCTTATACTGTAAAAGTGTGTTTACTTCAGAGCTGAATGAGTAATTAGTAATTTTTTTCAACTAATTAAGATTCTCTCAGCAAGCAAAGAGCAAATTAATATATTTAAGCTTAAAATATTTAACCACTTTTTTTTTCAAGGTTTGCAAATGTTTGCAGATTGCAAATATTCTGAATATAGAAGCATTTAAGAATACCCATTGATGGCACTAATACATTTTAAAAATCAGTTTGTCCAGATACCCATCTATTTATGTATCAAATATAATTACTCTTTTTAATGAAATTTGGTATTATGCTACCACATTTGAGTGTATAAACACTTGCAGAGTAAGCAGAAAAGAAACAATAGCATTTGTACCAATTGCTGCTGTATGTCTTTCACCCTAGTTTCAGGTACACATACATGTCATAGTACCATGAAATCTCAATGATTAAAAATAATTTCTTTCCTTACTCAGGTCTTTGTATACATACCCAATTGAGAATGGTTCAAGCTTCTCTGGTGTGATCACACATGCTCTGAGCAAATACAATACATTAACATCTCTTTTAATATTACTTTTCATTATGAGCAACAAAATGCCTTAAGGAACTTCATGCAGCTGTACAAACACATGGAAGAGGCACTGAAACTAAAAGGGCTGTGTCATGCATCCCCAATGGCAAAGATAACTAATTAACATGCAGCTACTTGGATCAGCTTATGCTCATTAAAAACTAACCAAAAAAATAAAAATCAAACAAAAAAACACAAACAAAAGATCCCAACAAATCAAACACACACAAAAAAATAAATCCCACGAACTAAAGGTGTTTGGCTTTGGATCTCCCTCCAGAATTTCAAATGTCCTTCCCACATGCTGGCTCCCATGTGTTTGTTCTAAATGAGATGAAAAAAAGAAATTAGAAAAGAATTAGCCTTTGGAAATGGGGTAAATTCTGTCATCTTTAGTATCAGTATCATACTTAATCGGACTCCATGACTAACTTCCCATTCACACTAGAATGTATCCGTGTGTAAAAACCCACACATACTCAGACTCAAGTTATATCAACAGTAACAGTTGATCAAGGTTCACTACTGCAATGCCAAAGAAAAATCCACCCACTGTAAGATACTCAGAGATCTCTGGAAGCAGCTGTATTACAAATGACACTCTAACCTCAGAATTATACTATTTTCCATTTCAAGTTACCTGTCATGGGATATCATTTGGGAAGACATTTTGAATTTGGGATGACAATTTAAATTTATGACAAAGCTTCTGCTTTGACATAAATATGCAAATAATAGACCCAGCATTTTGTCACTGTCTACAGCTTCAGAGGCCTTCCAGCTCAGACTACTGAACTGCCCTGAAATAAAGCCTTCCTCTGCCACACTGATGGATTTTCATCATATTGCATGTCCAAGAGCATCTTTGTTGTTTCCATATTATTTTCAGTTTAATTTCTTATCTTGATGGACTATGGAAACAACATTTCTGGGTGGATTTTTTTGGTATCACAAAGACAAACTAACAGTGCTTGTTTTGCCAGGTGGTGACTCTTCAGCTTTGTTGTTCTAAATAAACATATAACACTTCTCAATTATCAACTTGAAATATGAGTTGAAAGCCTTCTCAAAATCTTTATATAAAAGCTTTTCACATAGACAGTAAAGCCATTGTGTAATAGGAGAGTCACAAAGATTTAAAATAAACTGAATTTCCATTTTATCAAAAAGCATCAGTGCTGTATACAGAGGAACAGAAAAGAGGCAAATACAGATAAAATAAAGAGGGTAAAGGAAACAGTGTGGATCTACTCCCAGAAGGGTTTGGCAATCTTGGCCATTCTCTGGAGTGATGGAATTGTGTCCCACAAGCAATCCCAAGGGCCCAGTTATTTCAGGAAAGATAATTAGAAAATGCATTCAGAAAAGGAACAGGCTGGTACCATTGTTAGTACCCTTCCTTCTAAAAAACTATACATTAATTCAGTGGAAAGGGCAATTGTGCAGTTCACTTCCCTCCTTTGAATGAGAAATTTGAAGCCTAGGACTCCCAGTCCCAAGAGAGTAAATTACCAGACTGCCTGACAGTCTGGAGAGAAGGCACTTGCAACTCACCTGGTCAACTGAGCAAGCACAGGCAACTTGCTTTTTTTTTGCAATTATGCAAAATCCTGTAAACGTGCTCACTTTCACTGACAGATGATGCATCAAATTAAGATACAATCACCCCAATTTATACAGGGAAACACACACAAAAAAACAAAACAAACATAAAAAAAACACAACAATAACACCAAAAGAAAGATGTGCAGCACTGACACCTTGAAAGGGAATAGCAAGTATGTAAAGGAAGGGTGCATATTGCTGCCAAGGCAGGACTTTGTGGAGAGACCTTATGCCACACCAGCTGTGGGAAGCCAGCTAATACAGAGCAGGTAATTCTGTGGCAGGTAGTTCTGATACAATCTGTTCTTCATAGTTCATGACCTAGGAAAGAAACAAACTAAGCAGCTGCACATGAAGTTAACCTATATTCATAGACATTGCAACTGTTGGGGGTATTTTTCTCTGTTCCAAAATGTATTTTATCCTGCAGCTCTTTCTTACAGACACACACACCTCCTTATTTTGAGAACAGTCTCCTAATGAAAACTATTCAAGCTTCACTTTTAGCCTTGAAATTTTAGGGAAGGACTTAACGTGTGTTCAGTGACTACATGGCAAACATTACTTTTAATAGGACAGGAACTGAATATGTTGCATGAAATGAGCCACATAAGTGCACATTCACAAGGCCAAGCAGCAGATGGTAAAACCAGATTGTCCTCTTCCTTCACATTTCAGGAGGCATTTGAATCCAAGTAAGGTATTTAAGAGGGAGAGGAATACAAATTAACTCACTGATCAAACAAACAGAAGGTAAACACTACATTTAATCAATAACTTTACAGAACATTGTAATTTGTAATAGTTCCTGAAGAAGTACTTGGGTTACAATTGTCATCTTTTCACCACCTTACTTGGCCAGAGAGATCTCCTCAGAACAGATTTTTGTATGAGGATGCTCTTAGTCTATACTTGCTTTTGTTTCGGTTTATTTCTACTTTTAAAATACAAAGCTCCATGCAAAGTTCACTGGATACAGATTTCCTTCCCAAATTCGGAATAATCTTTCCACACACTGATAATCATAGATACAATAAAACACACCAACCTATCAAATTTTTTTAAAAAATTAGTCACCTTCAAACTAGTCCCAGCATTGAAAAAACAAAACAAAACAAAACCAACCACAATAGGGTTTTTTTTCTCATCCAAAGCAGAAGCAATCCTTAAAAATTTGTGGTGTTATTGTTTCATCCATTCACTTATTTTCTGGGGGAAGAACAGTTCAACAAGCAAATCAAAGCACAGCCTTGTTGTTTCTGTGCTACAAAATTACTACATCATTGATTAGCCTTTTTCCTAGAAATACACTTGTAGGACAATCATGTTGCTGTCATTGCTTTGCAGAGGCCCACAGGTTAATAAAAAAAAAGAGAATCAGATTAAAGAGTGAAGTTGTTTGGAAGCATCTTTAACTGCCTAGAAAATAAAATGTTTTAAAAAATCTATTTTTTTTTTCCAGCTGGTGCTACCATTAAGTCATTTGGCCACTTACAGGCTCTCTGTTTCCACATTATTTTGTCCCTAAAATAACTCTAAGATCATGAAAACATAAAAAATAAGTATATGTTGTAATATCAGTAGATTTGCTGCTGATACTATGGGTATGCACCTAACTAAGCTTTAAATAAAATAGATGGTACTAGACCAAATATATATCTGCAATTCAGCATTGTTTTCCCCAGAATAGGAATTGCAGCATTCCATTCCATGATGTACAAATAGTGTGGGGTTTTATTTGTATTGTGACATCATGATGTTATCAAAATATCATCCTCTTTCAATGAGTATTTTCCTTACCAAGAGGCCAAAGACACAACCTTAACTGTGTTAACTGTGTCCCTCTGCAGGAGGGTTTTCACATTTCTAATTATCGTGTCTCTAATTATCTAGTTTGGATCTCAAATTATAGTCAGACTTGATTTTACAGCTCCACCAGCCCACTGGAGCTCATTTACCCCAACATGCATAAGCAGGATCAAGCAGATAATCTTCCCATTTGTCTCGGGGTTGCAGCACATCTGCTCTCAACAGCATTAGGATCATGCAGGGTAGCAGCAAATTAAGAACCAACCCTACAAGTAACAACTGAGCAAAGAATTTTGCAAGAAAGAACTATCACAGTTACCTGCAAATGTATGAGGGGGGAGGGTTGTGTTGTTTAAGCCCAAGGACTGGATATACTAAACAGAAATATTCTTGATACTGTATTTAAGAGGGTAAGTGCATGTAAAACTGCCCTTAATACTGCTCTGTTATTGCTGTGATTTTCCAGGCAATAACAGAGTGACAAACTGGCAATATAAAAGAAAATGGAAATTTTTACTATTAAATTATTTTCTATTTGTCAAAGTAATAAACTCTTCCAAATAGAATAAGAGAAATAAATAAGTCAAAACCTTACTTAGAGAAAAAGAAAAATAATTGGTTTTAGGTTTGTTTTATCTTTTCTATCTCAATTCTATGTAAAGTGGAAAATTTTCCCCTTGTGTTTTCCTGGCATAGCTTCTAAACTTCAGAAGTTTGAAATTCTAGCTATATTAGCCACAAAAAATTCAAACCTGTCAATCACAAACTATTTATGATAGAAAGCTCTTTAAATATTATTTTCAGACATTGAACAGATACCTTACCATGAATGTAATATTTGTGAGAGATCTGAGACTGATCAGTCAAGGGTTTGAAAACCTATTTTTTCATATAAATTAATATAACCTCCTATAAAATTTGCAAAGAATAAGTCACTGCTACCTGCAGCACATGTGCACTGGAGTTGTTCAGTATTGCACAACAGTCTGCCTCAGACTGCAGTCCCCAGAAAATGCTGGTGAGCTGCCCTTTTATATCTGTCATCAAAATCTCCACAAGACTTTTAGCTGGTGAGCACAGATAAACTTTTATTCAAAACCAGGCTACCTGTTGTGCAGGCTCATTACTCTGGCAAAGATCAGAGAGAAAATGATGTAAAAGTCAAAGCCTACACATTGTTAAATTGCTTAAATTTCAACAAACAAAAGATAACTTCTAAAATGAGAACTGCCTGCATTTAACAGAGAATTAAGGGTTGGTTCATAGCTCCTAGGAACCTGAGGCCTGAATGATCAGTCTCACAGGGAGTTAATTAGACACTGCAAAGGTAAATATAGACTCAGAATTTTACTGTTCAATGTGAGCATTCTAATCTGAAGAGTTTCGTGTATTTAACAGCCAGCCCAGCAAATTCACAGTGGGGCTTTTTTGTGCATACAGCAGACATTATGTGGCCAACACCACAACCCTTTTGTAGGGGGACAGCTCTTTGCCTACAAAAGCTCCCCACAGAGAGCCCCAATTATGTGCATTTGAGCAGAGGCCATGCTACTAAAACCTGTTTCACTTGCTGCAGATATGCTATGGATGGATATAAAAGGATGGAGAAGTACAGGGTGAACAGATGCAGCATTTTCACGGGATCCTTCAGTGGAAAGTATAGTTCAGTTAAAGTTGTGCTGAAAAGATTTATGTACCACCAGTGATGGGGGGGACATCCAAAGTTTTTGCATAGGACTCAGTATCTGGGAGATTTAGAAGCAAGCCCATTAAATGGCAACAAAAATTTAGTCTTTGCCTTGACAGAGCAGCAAGGAAAAACTTCCATGGGGAAAAGGGAATTGTCATGGACTTTTCATCTCCTGAGTTATTACAGTGCAATCTGAGACCACTAATAACTTCCTTCCAGCTTACTGCTCAACTGACAAGCCTCCTCAACCTCCAGCTGGGACAGACATTCTACAGATGGGGACATTGAAGTGAAGGAAATTAAAAGTCATATTTCAAAACTGTTTCAAATTTTATTACTTGATATTCAGAGGTGGGTTTTGTTGGTGTTTTTTTTTTAAATCTGTAGTGTACTTTAAGCAGTACTTAACAGAAAAAGCAGGTGTTCAATGTTCTTGAATTCAGAAAAAGCAAATAACTAATATTAGATACCTGTAAAGTGGAGAGGACCTAAAGAAAGGTCACATTTGGAAGCAGGAACATTTGCCCAGAGTCCAGTATTGAATTAACAAGGGAAAATGTTTTTGTTTGGTCCCCATATTTTCTGTATGCACAACCTAAATGACTTTGCCAGTACTATAAATGGCAGAGAAGGATTCAGTAAGTCATTTTCATGGCCATAAATGCATCATCAAGGTAGGACTAGTAGAAGTAATTGGTGTGGGGTTTTTTTGTTGCAGTTTGTTGCCTGTTTCTGAAAGAAGCAGACACATATTCACTGGGCTAAGTTAAAAACTACCAATCTTGGACAGTGAAACAATAACAATTTTCTAATTAGAAACCATCCAGGCAGTCATTGTTCACATCAGAGTGCAAAAGAGTTCCCAGGGCAGGAAACAATCAGTATGGTGACCAGGCTCTGTAGGAAACATGACACAAATTCCTCTTGTACTGCTTGTGATGTACACAGCACAAGTCAATATTTTGATATCTCCAGAGATGAATACATGGTTCTAAGTGCCCAAAGAAACAACAGCTAGGGAACAGATTGGAGAAAATGTGTAGGAGGTTTTCCATTTGCAGCAGCAGACACACATTTCCATCACAAGGGAAGCTGGAATGCTAATTCAGCACCAGCTTTGCATCACTAACAGTCTTGCATCAGCTGAGGATTTTATTGAAATTGATTACCTGGGGCCATAAATGCCAGAGAAGAATTTTGTTCCCCTCACAATGGAGAATTTTCTTCCTCTAACAAATCCTTGGGTTTGCCATTGAATTTAAAGTGATATTCATTACACTGCTAAATGTTAGTAGACTATTTTCCTTAATACCATCATAATTTAAATGGCATATTTTCATGGGCCAGATGGCACATCTTATGCTTTTATTTCACAGAGATATTAGCTCCTCCAAACAAACAACCTAAGCTCTCATTTTTCACAACGAGGAAAATCAGCCACTGGAATAATCTCCCCAGGGAAGAGGTAGAGTTCCCAACGTTGGGCAGTTTAAAGATTCATCTCTACAAAGTGCTGGGTCATCTAATATAGATCATGTTTTCCCAAGAATGGTTGAGGTCAAATGGTTGGAGCAGGTCTTTGAGGTCACATCCAGCCTGGTATTGTATGATTCTGTGATTATTTCAGATATACTCTGCTACCTTTCAAAAGATTTAATTATTTGTCTGAGCCTATTGCAAACATGGCATTCTATTACTAAATTCCATGAAGTTAATGAAGAATATTATATGTGGAAAGTTTCTAGCAAATGGGTTCTTTTCCTTTGAGTCTTTGTATGTGTATTTTGAAACCACAACTCTCCACAATGAAACACAGAAACTGCTATTCACAACAGCAGAATGAGCAGTGTTTCTGTCACACTGTGAACTTCTCTACTATGTACTAATTGGAGATGGTTCACATATGATATATTTCCAAAATCAGCCAAAAAAACCCCACCAATCCCCACAACAAACACCCAACAAAAATAAACAAAACAACAAAAATAAGCGAACAACCAAATATATATGCACCAACTGAAACAAAAAAAACCCAAACCAAAAATAATAAAACCAAAAAAAATCAAAATTTAAAAATCTAAAGGTTTTTTAAAATTAAAAAAAAAAAAAAAGCTTTAATTGTGTGTTTAACTAATAAACCTCAAAATGCAGTTGCATAATTTCACGTTAACTTATGGACCCTGTCTTTTCAGTGGCAAGGTGTCTCTGCCACCTTCAAAGTCCCTGTAGGAGTGAAGCAGTGATTTACAGCTCTGTAGAGTGGGATGCACAGCCTCAGTCCTTCTTACAAAGACAGGGTAGTTACTGACCAGAAGACAAACCAGCAAGCTACATGGACTCAGTTAGCAGGGAAGTTAAATGAATTATCTGTGTCTCTGTTCACTGCTATGAACATCTGGAGGTTTCTTATAATAGTTCAATTCTTTGAAGAGGGTGAACATAAGAAATTGCACCAGAATAAATGCACAGAAAAGGGAAAAATAAAATAAAATAAATGTCTATATAAAAGGAGGGGTATATCTACATAAAAGACATAAATAGAATAATTATATCAATTTCTAGTGAATAGTTTTTGTCATGTGCTGTCACACACACTAGTGCATATAAAACTGGCAGCTCTAGGGAACCAAATTGTTTTAAGGTATATAATCAGCAACTCCAGCTCTCCACAAAACTCAAAACTCAGGACAGCAATCCATGTCATCCACTCTGATCAGCTCTCAATCAGGTGACGTTGCCTTTACTGTCTCTGAGAAAAACCACAATGTCATTAATAAAGAAAATAGTTTTAACATCAACTAGAATATTTTGCAGTGCAAGCTCAGAAATTGAGAAACCCTATTAAAGAAACTTGAGAGATACTATATTAAATAGTTCATTGAATTCCCTCTTGATTCTAATGAGACATAGAATTTCACTTTCAAAGGACTCAAATGCTTCACCTTTCCCTCAGTTGAATGACTTCTGTGCTTAGCTAGGAAGTTGAAACTTAAAATAATTCCTTTTTTTTAAAATCTTGACTTTGCTTTTTTCCTCCTGAATAGTCCCTCTTGTATAATCAGTCCATTTTTTCAGAGACCTTATTTTTATACTGTATTTGTTTCTTTTGGGGTTTGTATCTCTTTGCATTATTGTTATTTAATGCTCTACCCAATGTACTTTGTAATTACTTTCTTTAGGAAAAAAAAAAAAGTTTTATAAGAAAGAGTAAAAAGGGAGAGAGAACAAGAATTATAAAGTATCCATCTCCCAAAGCCTTTTTATTCTTTCACATGCTATGCATGTACAACAGCAAATACATCCCTACATTTCAAATTGAAAACACTGGCAAAAATCCTACTGGCTGCCACCAGCCCACACTTTAATGTGAAAAATGCAGATTTGAAAACAAAGGAAACAAAACAGAATTGAAGTTTAATCAACAACAACAAACCAACACCAAAGCAAAGCTCTAGTACCCATGTTAATGAGATTTATAATGCAAATGGCTGATAACAGATACTGAAGGGATCGAGCAAATAGCTAGTGAGTTCCTAGGCATCCAGAACATGTTCTGAAAAGGAAATTCTGAAGAAAATAAATTATAATCCAAGCATATATTCGGTGCTTTATACAGGTAATAGAACTAAATATAAATTAATAAAAGGAAGAAATGCTTCTTAATCCTACCTGACTGAGCAAAATTGCATGATCTATGATAAAAGAAGGTGTAAGGCAGCATCTGCAAAACTCTTAACAGTTTCAAATCAACAGGTCCAGATCATTAGCTGGGAAGATCTCTGAACTACAGACAGTTTAACAAATCTAAAAGTATAAAGCAATCCTTCAGTACTAAATGCTCCCAATGTCACTGCAGTGTTGCAAGCAGTACAAGTGGTGCCTGGGGAACTAGAAACAGGTCAGCCTCATGCTAAGAGTGGAACAGTTAACTTGTAACTGGCAAGACAGACTCAAGTGCCAGTCAGCAGTCAAAATACAACACCTGATGTCCTAGCAAGCTGCTCCTCTGCAGACATGTGCTGTTGAGATGTGCCCAGCAGTCTGATAGACAGCTCTCACAGTGCAGACCACTTGGGCTGCTCTGAGGTACTTGACTTGAAGGGAAAAGCTTGCCTGTGGAGGATTGAAAAGAATGCATTTTGTATTTCAGAAATTGCTTAAGACATCACCCAGTGTATAGGTAAAGGCAGAGCAGCAGTGTAGCTCACATTGTCTTTTAGCATAAAACTGACCTGTCCATCCTACAGTGACTGAGCAGGTGGGCTGCCTCCTTCCTTCACACATCCTGTATTCAGGGATACGGTCCCAAGGCCCTGTCAAAAACTCTACAGTGTTTTCAACAGAAACATAAGAAATGACCCAAAACTTCCTACAGGACAGTGTAAAATTAAAATAAAACTTCTTCAATCACTATAGTGATTTCTATGTCAAAAATGCTTTGTATGTCAACTCATCACCTTTCTAGTGAAGGAAAAATTACAGTCCCCTGAGTGAAAACTTTTTTCCAGCTTTATTTCTCCTCTGTGGATATAAATCACACTTAACAACAAATACAGTCAAATGTAATCCACTGTAATCCAGGCTCTAACTTCATCAGCCTGAGGCAAGGTCCTTCAAAGGCTCATCAGAAAAATAATGGAGTTAGGAATAATATTATTACAGCTGTTTTCATTTCTTTCCTGCAGAGACCCAGTCTGATGTTTTCCTGCTCTAAGTCTAATTTAGAGTAATTTAGAGCTGTTTCAGACCTGCATATATTCAACACTCTGAATGCTTTTTGCCAACAAAATATAAAATGAATATGCTTCAAAATATCTCTTCCCATATCATGGCAGGTACTCAAAGAAAACCAAAGCAAAACAAAACCCAGTATAACAAGAATGTAAATGAAGGTGGTATTGAGCTGGGTGTGCTAGCTCTGCCTCTGACACACATTCTTCCCAAAGGGGAGAGACTCCTCCTGACTTATTTCAGCAATTTAACCTACTCTTTAACACCACAGAAGGGCTGGATCAGCAGTTGAGAGTTTGTCCAAAGCATTGGAAGTGGGTTATATGGAGATAGCAGATAATAATCCAGAGATCCATGCTCAGATCAGCATGTTGACTAGCTTTAAAATCAAAAGAATGTGGTTTTTTTCTGACTATATGAGAAATATTTTTCCTTTTTTTCCTTTTAAATAAAATATGATAGAATTGGTTCTCATTCCTCAAAAGCCTTTGTCAGAATATGGTGTCACTACATCGAACACAAGATCAAGATCCCAACTTTAATAGGTAGTCATTCCAAGAGAAATAATCTTATATAAAGCATTTGGAAATAGACTACACAAAAATCTAGTAATGATAATACAGCAAAGGAAACAGCAGAAGCTGCCTACACACCCAGGAAAGTTACTTCTTCTGCAGGAAAAAATGGGTTTTTCACTATTTAATTTGCTGTCCTCTCTCATTAACAAAGGCATTTCTGGATATCCATATCTATAGAAACACTCTGCCTGCTGTTGAATATAAACCGCTAAACATTTTGCCTTTCTGGACAGACCTGTCTTTGTAAACCTCAAATTTCATCTGTTTTATTGACCTGCTTGTGTTATTCAAACACCAAGAGTAAAGATAGCTTAATACTGCCACATCATTTGCAGTGTCAGACTGCAATAACTGTTACTGTTACCAAACACTCCAGGAACTCAATAACAGAGAAAATAATAACCCACTAGGCACAAGAAATAGACACATTCAGCAGATGTTTAGGAATATTATCAACTTCTAAAAGCCAGCATCTGAACATAAGCAGCAAAAGATCCATGTACTCTTCTCAATTACTCTAAATGGGTTTTTTTTAGATGTCTGTGTTCAACCCCCCAGTTTTCCTAGAGTCTTTTTGCACTCTCATGTTATACATTAACATTTCAAGAAAAGTATGATGGAAACTCAGAAGGTCTGAACTTGATGGATGAGTATGCAAAGAAGGGTGAAAAAGTGAATGTAAACGTGCCTTTTCCTGCTAATCTGCTGCTGAAATACCAAATAAAGGGGTATCGTTTACAATTATGGAAAAAACTGAATTTTAATAAAACTAAGTATATGTCTCTGATACTTTAGAAAATTAATTCTTTAATGCAAATGGGAAAAGTCTTTTTATTATAATCTACCAAACTGAATAAAACAAAGACTCTGCAGAATAATCCAAGAAGACAACACAAATTTTCCCAAAGCTTGAAGAAATCTAAGAAGGATAAAATTAAGAGACAATGGTTGAACATGGATAAAATAAGATCTGAAACAGCATTACTAAGATTATATCAGTTTACAATTCATATTGTTATATGCATATAACTTTAGAATTATGTTATTTTTCTTCAAATCAGATTTGCCTTGTAGATTACTTTAGGAGTCAGTACAACTCTAAGCCTGAAAAGAACCAGTCTGAAAATTCTAAATTAAAAACATTTAAAGCAGCACATACTGGGTCTGATTCATATCAGAGTGCACAAATTCATATCTAGAGGCTCCAAACCCCTCAGCATGGCTTTAGCTGAGACTCGTTCTAACAATGTTACATTTACATTAATATGACAGGGATGTAGCTGAAAATACTGGATCATTTTTACTGTTTGGACAGCTAAAACTCAAGTACAGTATGTGCCCACAAAAAAAATACATCTGTAAAATAGCTAGTATTTTTTAATTACGTTACAGCTGGTAAGCAAGTAAAATAAAAGAATAGACACACAACAGTACGACTAAATGGTAAAAACCAAGTCACTGTCTCATACACTCATGGTATTATTTTACTTTAATTAAAGCTAAATTAAAACAAAATTTTTTTCTAACCCAAACAATTAGTAGATCTCAGCCTGTCTATTTTTGCAATAGTTTTTCCCAGAAGAAAATTGGAGGTACTTTTTCCAAATAAGAAACAATATATTCTTTCACCTCGAATTAATTCAGAATTGATTGATGGGAAAATTAAACCTTGGACAGAAAGCAATTGTGGATTTTCTTTAGCCAATAGGGAAACACTCTACAAAATTATGGTGTGCAGAGACAGTGTGCAGAGACAGCTGTTGCTATGGAAACTGTTTTGCAACCTTAAATATGATGGCAAGTACCAGGTGTCTGCTGTAATGAGACTTAAAGGTAATTATGAAATGTAAACAAAGTTTGCTGCCAAAATGATCTAGCAATACAGACAGATTGAAACCAGGTACCAACTCCAGGGCTGAAGGACAAACCCCTCTCTGGATACTGTGCTGGGGAGAGGGTGCAGTGCAGCAGTGGGCAACACGCAGCTCACAAGCAACACAGGTTTCCAAAGAGGACAAGTACTGCTGAAAAGCCTCCTTCTCAATGCCCTAGTGCTCAGCGGAAGGACCCAAATGGTGCTGAATGGCAGCAGTTACAGAGGGGGAGTGCATGGGCAGCAAAGGACACATGTCTCAGACAAACAAGACATGGAAGAGACACCAGACTTCACCTTCAGTCACTTGCCTTCTGTGGCACCCAGGAAAAATTCTTTTGCTTGCTTTGCCAGCTGCAGGTTTGAGATCCTGTGTACTTCGCTGGCTGGTGATCATCTATTTCACACCCTGGCATAAAGGTTCAAAGGGAACTGGTGGAAAGGTTGAGGACCTGCAAGCAGCTTAGATGCAGTTCTTGCTGCACTGGTTTCTGCAATATTGTGTAATTCAAGCTTGATGTGGTTGACACTGATTCTGGGAAGCCCACACAGTGAGTGGTGCAAAATTTAAACAGGGATAGAGGCCTCTTGGTTAGGGGAGAAGTTCAAGGTATAGTGGGGGCATAAATGAAGGAGCAGATTTTGGATCCATGAAGTCTGAGCCATGGAAGTCTGCAGAGCCCTCTGGCTGTGTGAAGAAAATGGTTCTCTGTTCTTGAGTTTGATCACTTAGCAGAGAACTCATGTGCCCTTTAGAAGGGTCACCTGTTTTCACAGCAGAGGCAGTGGGAAGTCACAAAGCTCAGTCACTTCTACAACAGGCATATGGGAATCTGGAGAAAACACAAACCTACACTGCAACTGAAGGGGAAGGGAAGCACCACTAAGGAGGACCTGAGCTCAGCTGCAAGGACCATTTCCCAGCTACGAGTATGCCTGTCCTTTCAGTATGGACTCACCTTCTATAGGATGGTAAGAAATAGTAACAGTTTCCCCCTGTGTCCTGCCAGTATTACATAACAAAACTAACCTCCTACTCTTCCAAGTTTTGGTAGATAAATCTTCACAATCTTTCCTTGAAGAAGACTCTAAAAGGCTCCTCTTCTGACATCTCTGGCTGTTTCTATCAGACACTTCTGGGTTTCTTAGCTATTCAAACCAACACTCAGAACTTCTGACCAGGTCTATCTTCACAGAGCCATCTCACAATCACTGCTCTTACTCTGGGGGAGGAGAAGGGTTGCCTGTAACACTGATTCCATCTCTATCAAGGGCAAGGCCTCCAGGAAGTCAACATAATGGGAAGCTCAGTCCCATCCAACCTCACTCCCCTGCAGCACAAACTGACCACTGCAACCAGCCCGGAGACTACATGAAGAGATGACTCCTCAGGTGCCAGCAGTCACAATCTCCTGGTTTTGCTTGGACATTTCTAAGCCAAGTCTCATAACATTAATGAACTGACATTGAAATAGATCCTTTATAAAAAACAAACCAGCTTGAAACTTATGCAAGAAAAAAAAATATATTCTTCCTTACAAAGTTTCCCAGCATTCCTAGTTTCTTCAGAGAGCCTCTGTTTGCTGCCTGCAGAAATTTGTTTCTTGTTGCAATTGCATGAACTCCAAGGCACTGAAATGATTGCATTTATTGAAATGCATGTGACTGCTTCCAGTCAGTTTAGTGCATTTAGTTTCTAAGAGAAGCCCTAGAAGTCAAGCCTTGTATTCCAGACACAACATCAAAGGGATTTGACTAGAGCTTTACAATAGAGTATCAGAAAGTCAAATAATAGTACCCTTGACAAAGAGCCAACACTAAAAAAAGCAAAGTCACATTCATATGTCCCTATAGTGCTGGGGGAGAAGAAGGGGGGCACTGTGGGGAAGGAGAGAGGTGCAATGGAGCTTAGTCATTTATCTCAATTATTGTCTGATTTTCCTAAATCAGTTTTGACAAGAATTACATTTAATAATATCCCTTATTCTCTCAGCCATGTTGGCTTTGGTTCTCTCTCTTCATATTAACAAATTCATCAATGTCTCCCTAAACCACATCTCCTGCTACCACTGACAAGGAATGGGCTGAATGGACATAAACACCCACTCGTGGTGTTCTCACTAAAAGAGCAACAAGTACCCAAAAGGGAAGATGGTTTTTCTTCAGGAAATTCACAGATGTGGGCAGCACTGGGAAGCTTCATCTGCAAAGTCTTATCAGCCTTATCTCTATGATTTTAACATTGCACAAACATACAGCAACAGAAAAAGCAGGAGTGTGGCAGTTTCTGCCTAGAGAGTTTCTTTAAAGAGAAGGGGAGGAAAAAAATATTTTCAAATTGTTATTATAAATTGTTACAAATTTTATCTTACCTTAAATACATAGCCTTTCTTGATATCTTTGCCCTTGGCAGAGTTTTGTGACTCAAAAGTTACTGCATATTTGATTACATCCTTATACAAAGAAAAAAAATATGTTTTCTGTGCCATCATTCTAAACTCAAAAGAATTACTTGTGAATTAGGCTATTTTGCTAAATGAAGGAACATACCTTTGCACTGTGATGCTTTCAGGAATGCAGCAATAGAAGAACTTGATTTTAAGCTGGTAAAGCAACAAAAAAAAAGCTGTAAAATTTTGTTGCAAAAAGAGAATGATATCCCAGCACACTATATATTACAGCACCACCTTGAAGCTGCCATTTAGTTTAATGCAGCTGTTAGGTTTGTTCTCTCCCCTTTCTCTGTCTTTCAATTTCTCACCTTGTGAAGGTCCATCCTGAAGTAAAACTACTAAGAGCAACAATCATTCCTCAAATAGCTTTGCCTTTAAATTACATTTTTCAACAGAGAGAAAAACTATAGCTTTGCCTTAGTGCTTTTCTGCACCTTAAATATTAAGCACTGCCATGACCAGAACATCATCAATAGTGATTTACTTTCTTTTTTAATTTAGCCCTTACAGGGAAGAGACTTTTTGCTGCCATTGGGCTTTTCATTTGTAGAGGCTAGAACAGGAGATAATACATAGCTTTATGTCCAGCTACTGGTAGGAATGTCAATTTCTCCTGTTAACCACATCACTTATCATGTTCCCATGAATGAGAGTAAAAATACTTTCACATATTTGACAACATTCCATTTGTTTAGCTATCTAGATCTTGATAATTCAATAATCTCCAGTGTTTGAGAAGAAAAATATCCAAAATATTGTAACTAAAGAAGAATGAATTGTGCAGCCTTTGTTTCAGTGTTATTCAGAGACTGTTAAATATTTGATTTTCATAATCATTGTCACCCAGTCTCAAAACATGCTCTGATTTAGAGGAGCTTAGCTACACAATTAACACTTTGGACATTAAATGTTAAATGGCAAAAAGGAATAAGAGTTTTATTAAACAATAGAGAGTGAGAAAAGATTTTTAAATGTTATTCAGTACCCCAAGAGTTTTATGACAAGTCATATGGATCAAAATTATTTCTATGGTATAATTAAGTTCAGCAAGTCACCAAGAATGCAGGTCTTTATTGGTGCATTAGCAAATCATGAAAGGGAAAAAGGACAAGGGGTAGCACAGAGTAACTGGCATAAACTATGAGTTGGCCAACTGAGAGGCTAAACCTGACAGCAAGTAACATATTGGAAGGGCTAAAGTAACAAAAGATCACAAAGTTGAAATGAATGAGGAAGATCAAAACTGAATCTACAGAAGGAAGTTTATGACCTTTTTTTTTTTTTCTCTTACATATATATACTTACACTTCTGGAGCAAAGTATAAACCTACAACAGAAAAGTACCAGAATCTCTGGAAAGCATCTGCTGTTGTTCTACCCAACAAATTCTTTCAGTAGGCAGAGGTCAGCAGCCAGAAGAGGAAATTTAGAGGCACACAAAGTATGGAGTAAGGACAGAAATTCTCATAGCAGAAAAAGAATGGAACAATGAATGTGGCTAAAGTGACACCAAAACCATTTTCCTTTATAAGTGGATAAACAATGACACTGTGTAGTTCTGCAGAAGAAATAGCTTTGTAATTTAGAAGGTGTCTTCTACATAATTCATGGATCCGATTTTAACATTTCCTAGTGTGAATTAGATACTCAGAGTTATCACAGCACTAATAAATTGAGATGATGAATTTCTCAGCTGTTTGCAGTCATGCTTTCCTGTGTCCTCTATAGTTATTATGAGCCTTTTGGAAAGATCACATAGTTCAGTATTTGATCTTTCCCTTGGGACATTTCTGACACTTGCTTTTGAGACAATTCTCATATTTCATTAAATGCACCATAATACATTTGGATTTGTACATCTCAACCCATATAAATTAACAATCATTGCAGCATTCTGTGTATCCTCTGTCTTCTTATCCCTCTCTGATGCCTTTCTGTAATTCAGGGTTCCCTGCTAACATTAAAGGTTCCCATATTGACTGTGGTTTTCCACCTAAATATTAAAGTCTAAATATACAAAGTCTAATATACTAGACTTTCAATGGTGCATCAGATGGAGCTTGAATTAAATTTCACTTTAGAGCAGTTTGTTTCTTAAAACCACTTGCTCCATGAAAACATTTTTGTGTTATCATTTTCCATGCAGAAAGAAAAGCCAGTTAAAGGAAAACCTTGCAAAGCACAAAAAGCAAAATCGATTTGGAAAGACAAAACCACTTTTTGTACACAACCTGACAATGAAATCTGAAATCTAAATAGAAAACACAAAGAACATCTATTTCAGTAGTACTGCACCCTTGACAAAAACCTTTGTACAAAGGAGCACATTTTATAGTCTGCCCTTTCCACACTTCCTACATCATCATGTCACACTAGTTAGACTTTCTGAGTGTTGTTATAGAAGAAAATGGTCCAAAAACCATCTGCATAATATTTTGTCTCATGGGGACTATGGTTCTCATTATTGGTATTTGTGTGTGAATTATTACAGCAGTCAGATATCAAGATGCATCTTTGCCAATCACAACAAAATAAACAGAAATTATACTAAACTGGTTTTGATGAATCAACAAATCAGCAATATTTCATGCAGCAGAAAATTGTGCTTCACTGGTTATTGGCACAAGATTCCTAAACTAGGAAGCTGGAAAGACAACTAAGGGTAAAATGGAAACTCAGAACAAACAAGACAAATGCTTTCAATCATGTGTTTGACTTCTAGTTTGCTTTCTGTCTCTAGATGTGGAAACTGATACCAGTGGCATTGTTTGGTGCCTTATATGGTGCCTTATATTAGCTGCTAATCTATCTGCATTGAAGCAAATTAGTTAAACTAATCTGAATTTGCTCCAAGGCTTTATCACTTCCACGTTGTCTTTTTTAATAAATCAAACATTATTAAAGGGAGAATTCAATAAAGTTACAGTGGTGTTAGTAGGGATATATTAAAAAGAATTCCATGTAATACCAACAGATGAAAGCTTACAAGGTTTTTTTTTCCACTTTAAAATTGCATCATTTGAACACGATTTGAATTCATAGATTTGCTATTTTTCTGCAATAGATTTTATGCATATAGCACTACACACACTGAGAATTCCAGGATTACCAGAATTAATTCCCATGGCAAAAACAAGTTATCATGTTATGAGTCTGAAAATCCTTAAAGTACAACTGAAAAGACATTAGTAATTTTTGTTGTTCATTTCAAGACTGATTTTGAAAATAGAAATTACCTGTTTTTCTCCCATAAATTAAAGATGGAAACACCTAAAAAAAAAATCACATGGCAAACATACAAATAGGTGGAACCTGCTGCAATGGCAGCTATCCCATACTGCTGGATGCTGGGCAGAGAGGCCTCCCTTCAGTTACTTCCTATGCTTGCCTTTGGCAAATGCATGAGGATGGGGAAATGTTCAAAGATTATTTTGCAGTTTCTATGTATGACTAAAAAAAATAATTAAAATCTCAATATGTGCCCTATCACTGATGATTCTGGTAATGCTTTAAATTAAGATCTCTAGTTTATAATCATTGTAGGTTTCATGCCTTTAACTCAAGAGCATAAAATTGAGATTTCTTCAGAGTTATTTTCATCTCCACATTTTCATTGACAACCTCATTTGAGACCATATTCTTTTCAGTAGTTCTGCTCTGCAAATAGAATATGGGGCTACAATTTCCTCCTACATATCCAGAACATTATCATGATGGAACCAAAACTGAAATTATTAAAAGTATAATAATGTCTTTATGTGAATACTTTCTGTGTTTCTACAGCTATTTGTTCCACATACTGAAATTATTTTCCCACCCCAACAATTCCACAAAGATTTAGTTAATGCCATTCAGCAGGAACTATCTCCCTGATCTTTCTTACTTGCATTTACTTCTCCTGGTTTAGTCTGCATTTTCATATGCTGAAACACCTAGGAGGTGTGCAGGAGTGGCTATAAATAGCCACTTCCAATTTATTCTTGCTCTGACCTTTCTGTCTCTCACTCTTGCCAGTGTTCTCAGGGCAGCCAAATGACAATTTTGTCAGTAGTTCCTTGGATGTACTCTCTTCTCTCACTTACACTCTTCTTTTTTTCTCAGCAAAAAAAAATCTCAGTAAACATTTCCAATTAAAAATTACATATCTTTTTGTTATTCAAGAACTAGTGCTTGCAGCTTCCAAATTACAGCTTATATACATACACACACACTGTACACAGCTTCATACAGTTCCTCTATCTAAGCTATTTTCCTACCCTGCTACACTCTGTGTATCCTGTCTTTCTGACACTGTTTGGTATGGTCAGAAAGAAATTCAAGACCCTCCTGTAATAATTTTGTTTCTATTAATGGCAGTGTATGCTGACTTAAAATGTCCCCTACTTTGTTTTCTAAGAAAAAATAAAATTCAAACACACAAGTGCATAGAACCTGAAGTGCATAAAGATGTCAGTTAAAATCACTACCCTTCCAGTTCTTGCAAGTGGATCTTGAGTGAGAAAAAGACCTGGAAGTCATAGCTTACAATTAGAAGTGCACTACTTTTCCAATTATTCAATACATATAAAATTAAAGACATATTAAACCTTGAAATAAGCCTGTATTTTCAAATGCAACCACTGCCTTGTCTGCTTTCTGCCTTTAGCACAATGAAAAGTAACACTGCAATATTCTTGAATAAAAGCTTAAAAACAGAGGAGGAAAGTTATTTGCAGAAGTTTATGCACAGAGCTATAAAACCCCAACTCTTGCAACCTTAACCATCAAAACACATCCCTGCTATAAAACTACACCACACACAAACAGCTTCTTTAGTTTCAAACAGCCTGTGGAAACAAAGTCAGAAATCTGCACTGTAGATGGTACTGACAGGGTGGAGAGAACTTGTTTAGCTTGAAAATGCTGAGTATTTACTTATTGATTTGCTTGTTCTTTCCTGAATCCATTAATGTTGCACATACTCCCCCAAACAGTTGTTAAACATTCATATCCATCCAACCAAGGCTGGTATGCATCCAACAGAGCTTTGGGTAAATCTGAGGTCTGTGGACCCCTGGCAGGGTCTCTGCAGTATTTATAAAAGGTCTGAAATATGTCACTAAAAGCAGAAAGTCCATTTTTTGTAGGGTTAAGCTCCCAATACAGGAAACTAACCATTCACTTTTAAAGTATAAGTGGTCCACGAGTGGAAAATGGTTGGAAGTCACCAATAGATCAGGTAGAACTCACAACATGGTTCACAGTTCATCAAATATAACATTACACTTCTTCCATTAAAATGATGACAATAGTCTGTGAGGAGACAAGAGATCAGAATTTGCCTATAAATTTGTCCTGATTCTTTGTCAATAAGTATTCATTTCAGATGACATAAACACATCCTAACCCTACTACCCAAGATTCACCTTCAGCATGTTTCAGAATATGAAGAAACTTTTTCAATCTAAGGGTGATGAGGCACTGACACAGGTTCCCAGGGAAGCTGTGGATGATGCATCCCTGGATGTGTTAAAATCCAGCTTGGACAGGGCTCTGAGCAACCTGGTCTAGAGGGAGGTGTCCCTGCACATGCAGGGGTGTTGGGACTAGGTGATCTTTAAGGTCCCTTTCAACCCAAATCATTCTAAGTATCTGCGATTCTACATTTATTTAAAATTACATGTGTAATTTTACCTGAATCCATCATGCAGTTACCAAATTTACCATGCTTCTTGGGATAAAAAAAAAATATAATTCAGAAAGTAAATAATACCCGTAATATTTTCTTTTAAAGCTCTGGACTGAACTGTAGCTGACAATTTAATCTTGACAAACACTGCTGCAAATGTTTGAGAAGTTCTGTTAATTTTACATCTCCAATTCAATGACCTCAGTAAAAATCTATACACTGAAATTCCTTAAAGATTGCTTCTAGTATTCTTCAGAGAGCACATTTTTTCCCTCTAGGACCACACAGGCTGCTGGATGAGGACCTTTTTTCCAGTAACACTGAACATGAAATCTATTGGTAGAAGATACAACAAGAAATTCAGATTTGGCTTCCCTTCTCAGATGCTCAACCAATAGAGCAGAATGCCAGTTTACAGACCCATGCTCACTCTAGAGAACACCACAAAGGTTTAAGCTTTCTTCAAAGCTTGTTTAAGACTACTTTAGAATGAAGACAAATCCTATTTCTTTAATTTTGCAAGACTTCTAAATTCACTTATGTTAACCATACCATTTTTTGAAATCTTTGATTTCAAGTCCTATAGTAGTGAAATAATCTGAAGGGGAGACCTGCCACTAAAGCAAAGATGTGACAGGAGTTCATGCTAGTGAGGCATAGAAAGGGGGCCTTTTACTGGGAGAGCAAAGAGCCCAACAAAACCTCAGGGAACACATTCAAGAGATGACATTCTGCCCAGAGACTAAAGCCTGAGGCCTTGACATTTTCTCACCATTAAGATTTCATTGGGTAATTTGTAAAAGTCAGGGACAGCAGTCTTTAAATGCTGGCCCAGCTCCAACTTTTCTAATTACTCCCCGACAAATTAGACTAAATTTGGCTTAAATTTGACTTTGAAAAATCTTCCTGATCTTTGTACAAAACCCCCACCCCTTTTTCTTTGCTTAGTATCTCTGCTTTTTGTGGAGATTCAGACGTGTACACCGTGACCTCAAGATCAAAAATGAGCTTTACTGCCTTGAACACTTTTCAGTGCTGGAAAGGCCATCCTGTCTGTCAGTGCACAGCCTGCTCTGGTCTCACTAAAGGATGGTCCATAGAGTACCAGGGAAAGCAAAAAGTGCTGTCGAGCACACTGAAATGATTTCCATTAAAGCAATGGGTTAAATTTACTCATAATAGTTCAGTCCAGGGAAGAGGCACTCTAAATTGCCAATGAAAGAAGCCATAAAGGGAAAAAACCCCTCTGAAATCTTTGAAGCTTCATTCTCAGAGCAGGAAGGCATAGAAAGAAAGACTTGAGGAGCTGGGCTCTAAAGCAGATGGAAAAAGGATTGATCTTCAGTCCAATTCCTGTCCTTGGTGGTAATAGGTTGTCTCTAAACCATGAACTCAAATTGCAAATAACAGTTTACCAATGTAACCTAAGCATGGTAGTTATAGGTTGTGAACTGCAAATGCAGAGAAATCTTTTTTTCTTGTTTTTATTTCAAGCTTTATGCTTTTCTATCACTGTTTTGAGTTTGTTTTTCCTCTGCCCATCCTTCCAGCATCCTTTCACAGATGCAGCATCATTTCAAAGTAAAGCTGCTTTAAAAAGCCATGTAAAGAGACTTGCTCACTACCTTTGGAACCAAAACTCCAAACTCTTCCAGACATAAGCACAACAAAAATATATTTATCACACTTGTGGTTTTGTTTGGGTTTTAATACTAAATTTAATGAAAAAAAAACATATTTTCCATGCAAAATCCTGCAAGCAGAAAGAGAACTCCAGGAATGACAATGAAGTTCTGCATCATACTTTGATCCTACCACAGGCAGATTGTGTAAAGCCCCCATGTTCTGCTGGATTTCACTGTAAGATTTGAATTTGTAGTTGCTTAGATTTGATGCAAAACACCCAATCCTGAAACACTTTTGCTGAGATGCAGAAGTCACTTTCTCCACACAGTTGTAGCCCTTTTTCCTGTAACAGCCCTTACACCTGAGGATATGAGGTGCTGGTTAATCTATAGCTCCTCTATGAAGGAAATAAATGTTTTATAGACAAAAATATGGTCAAATTATCACACTCTGCTGCTTTGCACAGTACCTCACAGTATGCAGATTCTCCTCTGCAGTTCAGAATTACTCTCAGCACAAGAAAGTCTGAGTTTGAGGAAGTCCTACACAGCTGACCAAGTGTCATACAGCACATCTGTGACCAAAATGGGCAGAAATCCCAAATCTCTTCAAGTTCCTGCCTCCTATGCCTTAATTTTCAAACTGTGCCTCCTCTCACTAGGACATTCAAAGTTTTCAGAGTTCTTTAAAATACTGATACAGTGCCCTAACTGCTAAAATATTTGGGATAATGTGTATTCTACAGTGGTATGCATCAAATGTAGGAGTCACAAGTCAAAGACTGAAAGACCATTTGTAGGGAGCACAGGAGTCAGAAGCAGTAACACTGCCCAACAGCAAGAAACTCCATATGTTCATACCTGAGTGCTGTGGGAAGCCACTTGGCCAAAGGCAGTGAGGTCCAGAAGGAGGGCCCAGCATATGTGAGAGGTTGGAGCAGCCCTCAGAGAAGCCTGGAAACACACACACACACACATTCAGTGTTTGCAGTGCACAGCTTGGAGCCTCTACAGTCACACATTAAAGTATCCCTATTGACTTGCTGTTTTCTCAAATGAAGTGTATAGATATATATGTATAAAGAAAAATCCTTAAATACTTATTTCTTATGCTAATTCTTGAATACACTTTGGGGCTATCTAAGGCTAGAGACATACTAACTTCTTCCCCTTGAAATAGAAGCCTGTGCCTACTGCAGTCTAATGCTTTGGCTGGTGATCAGGATGCTCCTTCAGCTGCATCCACTGTTTACATCTTAGCTTTTCACCTTTTAACTTCATCCCCTGCACCAATAACTTCAAATGATGTTTTTCTATGACAGGCAGTGCTGAAATAATCTTGTAATTTCTTGCAACTTCCTACTTGGGATTAATATGTCCCACAGCCCTCATTTTTTTTACTTGGCAGCAACATAAAGTGAAGGCAGAAGCATAATATCCCTGATATCTGCTTCTGCTAACTGCAGGCAATAGGGAAAGAGCTCACTGCTAAGCCAGAATTACTGTGCAAAGCTCTTCGTTCCCAGTGTTAAAAGATGAAGGATTCTGGACATTCTCAGAGAATATTAACAGCTAAATAGCAACAAGAAGCCTGCCAGAATACATTATTTACACCTTTTTTTAGAGCAAGTTCACCTCTTTGTAGCTCCCTGGGCTGGTAGTGAGAGCAAAGAAGCTTTCATATTTTTTATGCCTAATGTTAACTACACAGTAAAACACAAGGAACGTTACCCAGCATTTCTATACAGGCTGCTATGTGGAAAACAGTACAGCTGATATCTTTAATTGGATTTCTTGTATCTACCTTCTTTAATAAGAGATTTGGGGGAACAGGAGTCAACAAAAAGGAGCACCTGAGAGAATTAAATCCCTGCCAGTAACCTCAGCTGTCCTGGGTGTGCTGTTCATGTGATTTCATGCCCTGTTGTCCCTGCCAGCTCCATAAGCGGAAGACAGCACCACTCACCCCATTCCCACCTATCAGCACATAAGACTATTTTTTTGCAAAGACTTTATGTCTCACTCAGGGACTTTGAAAATAGCCAGAAGCTATTTTATTCTGCTGTCTTACACAGGCAACAAGCTCCTTTCAATTGAAATACTATTAAAAGGTACAGTCTGCATCAGTCGTCAGTAGGTTTCTGTCTCCAACATTGCATTCTACCATGCAAACCAGAAAAAAAGACAGTGTTTCTGTGGCACTGACCATCAGTACTGAGTGATGAGTAACTAAAAGAACATTGGTGTATTCTTGTTAATTTGACTGATAAACATAATTGCAACTAATCAATTACACAGTGAATTAAATACCTCCGCAACCAGGCTCAGAGAAGACCCTTTAATTATCTTTGGCATCTGCAGCAAACAGCTCCTGCACTATGTGTTCCTAATCCCAGTCAATGTAACTTTACATCCTTTTGGCTTTCCTAAAACAAAAGATAACATCAGCATCTTTGTGAACAACAAAGTGAGCTATCTTGCAGCACCAGGAGTTAAAAGCAAATCTTCCTGGAGACAGTGTAAACAGATCTCACAGGCTAACATCAGCCATGCAGTCACCACATCAGGGTGTCTGCCTTGATTACAGATGGTTTATTTAAGAAAAATGTTAATAGATATAACTCTACCTCCCTTGTCAAAAGAAAGGATATGTTGAAAAAACCCTAATACTCCTACTTGAGTATGAAACTAAAATAAATATACCTGTTTCAGCATAATTCAGAACACAAAAAGAATCAAAGGTTCATTACATTAAAATTGATTTCATTCTTTCTTACAGAATCACCTGGTTACTGACTGTTAAATACCATAATTCTATACATTCATTATTAATTTGATAAATTCAGAATAACAGCCTCAGAGAGGATAAAGGTCAGTAATTCAGGAACTCAATTTGAGCAAAAACTAAGCAAAGCAATGAAAAGCCACAGTTCAGGCTCAAAGAGTGACTCTGTTGCACCAAAGTGAACTGTGCTCCCAGGGCTGCACCAAGCATTCTGCATTCTGCAAACGTCCTCACAGAACGATGCAGCTCCTCACCTGCCGGGCACAAATCCACCAGAAGGTGGATTCTTTAGGGAGAATTCAGTCATGATGAATATACACAATCACTAATTACAGATTTTGTTTTCTGTTGCATCCTTCCAGACCTTTGGAACTAGTCTGTATTTGTCTGCAGTATGCCACAGCATATTAAAGCAATGTACATTGAAGTAATTGTCCTCAGAAAATAGGGCTGTTGGTATTACTTCAATTTTCTTTTTGAATATTTATAACTATGCCACTAGCACACTGTAGTGTGGATGAATGATCTGTATTTCATATTGATCTTAGGCAACTCAGCAAAGGCTTTCTTTAATCTATAATTAAAAATTAAAACCTTTAGGGGAGCTATTCATCTGACAGTTTTCTTCCTGCTGCCCTCTGACAGTAATTAAGTTCTGCTAGCAGTTCCAATTTTCATAAAGATTTGGTTTATTATCATTTTCTTCAAATCTGTTGCCACAAAACACCAGAGGCTCATGTGACAACAGCGACTTCCATTTTAACAGACCCTGCACAGTAGCACTGAGAATGCATTGCAAGTGTTTGTTGTATTCTATGAAAATCTGCACTGCTTATCTGGCTTTACACCTATTTCAGGTACCAGCTACAGCTTGCAGGAAGAAGAATGCAGATATCACCCTTTTGAATTCCATTTTGTTAGTGTAAAACTGCCTTATTTTAGCTAGTAAATTCAATCCACCTGACTGACAGTAAGAGAGGATTGAGACCAGAAAACAGCACCTGGTTATCACTTTGCAGCCAGAGACATGTGCTGACCAAGTCTCAGTGCATTTCATGCGAGTTCCTTCTGTGCAGCCCCAACAGGACCTCGTATTAACCACAACACTTTCCACCCAAAGAGCTCAGAGCAGCTCTCTAGGGCCAAGGATAATTATCCCCATTTCCCAGGTGGGCCAGGCAATCCCATGACTGCTACTGTGCTAAAGAAAGAAATGTTTCTGTAGATTGTCACCAAAGCTTTTTCTGTTAGCCTCGTTACCATGCAGGAGCAGCAGCAGCAAAACACCTCAGCAATGTAAAACAAGCAGGGGATTGAACTCCCTCTCCACCTAAAAAATATTTGACTTTCATCTCTGCTTGTCAAATCAGCAATCATTAGCTTACAATGGAGAACCCTGGCTCGTGGTACTTTCCTTATTAGAATGGGAGCTCAGGAGGAAAAGACAAGAGCAACTCTGCAGCAGCACACCCCGTGACCAGGACAGTGGCATGTGGTGCTGGACACTGCAAGTCTTGCTAGAAGGATAAACTACAAAGCAGCTCCCAGCCTTCCTCAAATCTCTCCTTAGTGATAACCACAGGGCTTCAAAAAAATAATCTCCTGCTGGGTTACGCAGTCTCTCCAAAAGGTTCTCAGTCACTAGCCTGCAAAATGCCATGGGACAGTCAACATTTTTTAGTGAAAACAGGCAGGGAAACACAAAGGATCACAGCTAAAGCAATCAAATCACTGTGCTGCTGCATTTCACTGAGCACTTGGAGTTTCAGCCCACACTGCTGGTTTTATTGTATGTATAGAAACATTAAAGAGTTCAGATTTTAGTCAGATTTAGAGTGTCAAAGCCTGGAGCTAAAGTGTTCACTGTCATCAACATTCTTCCCACTTGTATAACATTTATTTGAATGCAAAGCCAAGCTAAAGGCTCTAACAAGCACTCAAGCAAAATAAAGTAGGTATCAGAAAAAGCCACTAGCAGCCTTTCCATGCCATAGTAAGAGGTTAAATAAATGTTCATGGGTAACATAATCAGTCAAAACAATTATGAAGTGAAAGAGGTACATTTACCTTTGGTCTTAACTAGAACACAGAATTTAATCTGTATTATCCAGGAGGGAAGGTTCTAAATTTAAAATGTGGGTGCACAGAGGTAGAATTGAAGCACCTGGTGAATCTGGTGCCAGCATTGCCCCCAACAATTACTTGGCTTATCAATTCTGATTTTAAAACACACAGCTGTGAAGATAACTATTTTGAAAGACATTTTAATTTCTTATAAAACAGAATGAGAATACAAAAACAAAACAGACAAGTAATCTCAGCACAAACCACAATCTCATGACATTGACAATGTCCTGAGGATCACGGCCATAGTTTGAAAAAAATCATCCATTTTCTGCAGAGACTGTGCTTCTCTGATTCAATTCATATCCCTGCATATTTATGAAGCCCAAGGAGGAGGTGAGGAATCCACTTTGAAGGGGGGGGGAACACACAGACTGGATGCTGGGCCTGCTTATTTTACCTGGGACAGGAAGATTATTGGAAAACATTCCCATAATCTGACAGTCAGTGTTCACTGACTACCCCTGTTAGAGTGTTTAGACATATTTCACTTTCAAAGATGAAAATTACATATGCCAAAGTTCTTTTTCTATGATTTTTCCTCTCTGATATCTCTTGCATTGTGCTAAGTATTTTTCTGAAGGAATAAGACTGTCTTAGATCCTCCCACATGCCAGAACAAAATCAGAAAGGTGTTAAGTATTTTGGCTGTTTGGGATATTCTTCTTTATAATTCCATTTTTAAGAGTGAATTTTTAAATTGCTTGACATATTAGGATCTACGGTCTGCTCCCCTAACTGCAATATATTCTAAGACTTGACCTGGCCAGTACCTCAGGGTGGAACTGCTTCCCCACTGCAAAAGGCTTCCAATCTGCAAAGTCTGGTTTCATTAAAAAGAAACATATGGAAAATTAGAACACAGTACTCTGTTAAAGCAAGAAAACACAGACCTGCTGAGATGGACAGATTAAAATTGAAATGACCCGAGAGCAAACCGCTTTTTCCCTTCCTACTGTGTCCTTGTACAGTGCTTCTTTCCACTGCTCTTCACTTTCTAATACAGCAGTTTACAGTTCTTCCTGATTTACAGGGGCTCCCCAGGGCCATAAACAGTCCCTGTGGAGATGTCCTCTCTGTCAGGCATGGGACTGGCTTTGGCTGCTCCCCTGCAGATTGCCAGGGAGCTGTGCCTCCCACTGGGGCTGCTTACCCAACTGAACTCACTCTTCTCTCCACCACAGCCCTGCTTACCCTGCAGCGTGGGCACACGAGGCTGACAGGTTTTGCCTTCCTCCACCACTCAGCTGAAGATGCCTGAGGAGAACAAAGTACCACACCATCAGTGCAGTGCTGACATGCCTCACACCTACTAAAAGATTATTCTGACTCTGTAGCCCTTTTTGAACCAACATATTCCCAAGTCATCCAGGGAAGGAGCCCTCTCTCCTTGCTAAGATGCCAGTAGAAATACTAAAGTTTTTCTCTGCACCTCTCCTAGCTGTAGGTGAAGGAAGAGAGCAGACCTGCATGGCTAAATCAAAACATGCCCCAGTGACAAAGACAGACTGCAACATCCATTTCTGTACAGGCCACACGGGCACAGAGGAATTAACACAAGCTTTTTAAAAGCCATTCTTGCATGGAAACCAAGACAGCTTCCCAAGTCTCAGTTGCAACAAGCATCATTCACTATGCCCATTTACACTACATTTAAAATACATGTTTCCATGGGCAAAAAACCTTTCAGAGCACTGCAGCTCCTGCTGGTTTGTTCACTGTGCCTCACAAAGAGCTCTGCTGGAGGAATTGCACCGAAGCAGCAGAGGAGAGCTTTGTGTTGACCTTGTGAATGAGAAGAAAGTAAATCTCTGTGGGTTTATTTTTCTTCTAGACAACTACTACGTTCTGCTGATTCAATGTCTCCTTGCATGACTTAATGATCCTTGATCCCAATGGAACAAAGTTTGGCAACTTTATTTTCTGTTGCTTTCTTGTTTTCTGTTAGCTGTTAGTGTAAAGATAGTGGGTTTTTTCTTTGATCCATCAGAAGAAAATCTTTCTGAAGAAAATCAAGCAGAGAATTGTGTACTGACAGTCACTATTCATTTGACTTTTTCCTAAGATTTGTAAGGCAGCAAATGCCTCATTCTCCTGTAGCATTATTGGTATGAATGACAAGTATTTTCTGAGGTTTTCCATTTTACTTTTTAAACTAGAAGATTTCCTTTTCTGTTAGCTCATACTCTGCAGCAGTTGCACCATATGTGAAAGCAAATATTACAGATTTTCTGTCCAGTGATTAAGATATAACTAAGTTACAAATCAAACCTCAAGACTGAAGGACTTGAGCAGGAAATCTTTATTAGAAAAAAGGCTTAAAAAACCATAATCTTCAGTGCTTCATGTGGAAAACTAATCATTTGCATAGCACCCAGAATGGAATCTGAGCCAGGAACCTGCTGTGAATATGTGGCACAAGTAATCTGTGCATGGGCAGTAAATCCAATGTTTCTGATATATACTGTGTTTACTAGCTGGACCATAGAGATGAGCAGCTCACTTTGGCATGACAAGGGGTTGTACAGCCTGTTGGGGTCTTTGGAGCACAAATGGTTGAAAAATGAGCAGAGGAGACTCCCCTAACACCCCAGTCTTCCCTCCTTTTGTCCAAGCAAAGTTTCTAAATACTAGTTTTCAGTTAAGAAGCATTGCCAAGCAAGTTACAAAACATTTAAAAAATAATCTGGTTAATAACTAATTTCAATTAGAAAACTTGGAAAATGGTTTGAGATAAAGTAAACCATGACTTAAAAAATATTTGCCCTAGAAAATTTACAGAAACCAATATATTGTTAGCAAGTTGCCTCAAATTAATATGTCAATCTCTTAATTAAGGAGGGAGAGACAAAATCAAATGAAGATTAATTATATTCCATCATGGTGGTATATGTTGTTCTTATTTCCCCTTGGGTCAAAAAATAAAATTGATTTTAAAATGCTATTTGTCTATGTTAAAAGTGATCATCAAAAAGCACTTGATCTCCCTCAAATACAATCCCCTTTGGTAGACTCTCTGAAGAGCAGGAGGGAAGGAATTATAACTGACATGTCAACAATTCCAGAAATGGCTTTTCATACTTCAGAGGTGACAACAATGTAATCGAAATTCCACATTTAAAAGGCAAGGCAAAGGAAGCAAGACAGCTGCTATAAATAAAAATAAAATATTTCCTGTTCTGACAAATACAAGTCCCCATGGGGCAAAAGGTGGTTTCATTAATGTGATAATAGTGCATGGAGAGTAACAGAAACCATCCCTCTTGTGTACTTGCAAAAAAACCACAAGATGGACATTTTTAGGGACTTTCCAGTGTACCTGCTGCAGAAATCTCACAGGGTGCTGTTAGATGGAAGTAAATTTGTTTAAAATCATTAAAATCTGCTCACTCCATTCAGGCATTTTCAGAGTAAAATCAGAAAATGTGAGCTCAACAAAAAGGACCAGTAGATTAGTCTTAGTCCAGTCTAGCTGAGAGTAGTTCTAGATTTTAGTCAGGAAATGCTGTGACTACTGCAGGTTCCTGAGCTGGTCTCCCAGGGTCTCAGTGGAGGGTACTAGGTGCCCTTTGCTGAGGGGTCCATGTCAGAGACCCCTGTGCTGCCCCACTGAAGCCACCTGCCCTGGCCTTGTACCCCTACTCCAAGGAGCACAGAACCTGTGGTGACAAATCCAATTTGGCAGGGGAGCTGCTCTTTGTTCAAAAATACTACTGTTCCTCAACAGAGACAAAAATTTTCCATCAGAAAAAGTACCAGTCCAGCAAAATTCTGCAAGGACAAGTCAGTTTATGCAGCAAAAATGACTGAAGCTCTCTGGCTCCCTGCCTGCTCACCTGCCTCCTTGCCATCCCATCTGTCCCAGGTCTTCACAGCATTTCCTGGTTTCCTACCATAAACCTGGCAGCCTAGAAGTGCCACCCTGAGCTGAGATTCCCAGGGCATCATCCCTGCAAGGAGGGCAGGCATCAGGGGTCCCCATCTATTATTAGTATTATTATTGTTGTTGCTACAATAGAAACACCCATTTGGAAGAGCCAAGGAAGAGCATGCAGAGTATTTAGGTAAAAATTTTCAGTAATGTTCCTATCTCCCATTATGTTAAAGCCCAGAGCTCCAATATAAGCAGTCAAAGGAAGGGGTACTCTCAGTAATATAATTCATTTCCTTACTGGACACATGTTTACAATTAGAAGACATGTTTACAGTCTAATTAGCTACTGTCAGGTCTTCATTAGCTGCTGTCAAAAGCAACCAGAGAAAATTAGGAATGCTGATGTTTTCTATAGCATTTTCTGTATTTTCTTTCATATAAAAGAGATTCTTTTTCCATTAAGATAAGAAAAAAAAACCAACAACCCACAACTGAGAGAAAAGGAAGGATGAGGAGAGGATTTAATTCAGATAAAGAAATTAGAGCTTTTCCCCATAAACAAACATATTATTGTCACAAGCCTCATGCCACGCATTAAGCAAAGGTGTTGAGAGCAAGTGCTGAGGCATTTTCTGGCAAAGGCAGCCTAAGCCAGTCTACTGTCTCAAGTCCTGCCTGGGTGCTTCCAGAAGACAGCAGGCAT
>JANHGL010016140.1:51703-79682 GCA_024611195.1 Ceyx melanurus
TTCAGTTCCTGTTAAATTCCATTAGGAAAAACTTTTGGGAATCTTTGATTTTTTTGATTTAGAAAAATGTATTTTGGAAGGAAGCTAAGGAAGCTCTATAGGTTTAATTCACTATCTTGCTTAAAGCAGGGCTAACTTTAATGCCTTTTTTCTTTCTGGTATACTAACTTTTGTAAAATCACATTGGCACACATAACAAGGATAAAATCCCTTAAAATATAAGAAACAGAAAAAAACCCAAACCCAGAAAGAAACCACAAACAAAACGTATTTAAAGATCTGCTATTTCAGCACAAACCTCCACACTTCCATGCAAATGAAATGATCCTAGTTTACATAACTTGTCCTTTGAATATTAAGTTTATTCCCCACCTACACAGCTATAAGAAGTTGCTTTCTCAAGAAGGATTTTTTTCCAGGAAAGGAGAGTCTTGCATTGGTATTCCTCCTGAAAAAAAACACCACTTCATTAACTGCTTTTCCTCCAGTAGGTAGATAATTAGGGAAATTAAAACATGTTTGATAGCTACCCTAATACAATAACTACATCAAGTGAGGCACTTACTAACTTGTTTCTTTCTGAAGCTGCTAATATTTACAGCACTTCAGTGATTGCACAAAATGTAGAAAGAGGATCTCAGGATATTCTAGGGCAACAATTTCTGTGCCTTGCTACAGACTTCCTGTGACTTTGGGATATTGATCTGTGCTGAAAGGGATATTTTCATTGTAAGAGCTGCAAAGCCTCTGAGAGCAGCCAGCTTGGCTGTTCTGGGAATGAGATGCTGACAGCCTCCCCAGCATCAACACCAAGATTTCTCTAGGAGCCAGAGCAGAACACAGGAGACTTAATCTGGAACAGTGCTATTAAAATACTGCAAGAGAGACATAGATTTTAGTGATTTATGGAACACCTATGTTGTCATCTTACTTCTCACAAACCAGCTATCAATTACCCAATAGAAGTTCCTTAAAAATATCTCCTAGCTTAATTGCAAATGCATGTTAAACATTCTCTAAATCCATCCTCTTGCAGCTTAACAGCATAAATTTCCACTTAGCTGTTTACAACCCTTAGTGTTTTTCCAATGCTTCTGTGAGCCTCATTGCCATCTCACAAACACAGGCTACAAATTCATCACCAAAAGTAGCAACAGAAAGGACTGATGTCTAAAACACATCATCTGATTAAACACCAGTTAATTTGCAAAGAACTATTGCTTCAATATGTCTTTTATCCTATTACATCATTAGGCTTCTCTCACTTGAAGTAATTATATATCATTTCAATTCTGCTATTAAATTATACCAAATAAGGGAAATAAAATTTACTGCATTTGTCTGTACTTTGTATCTGAACTGAAGATCTTCATGTTTTCCAGACTGGGGAGCTTTATTTTTCATCTTCTTTCAGATAAGAAACAACAAAGAATTTTGGTGCAAATACTCAGTTCAACCCTTATCAGAAATGGAGGAAAACTCCATAAACATCCTACCACTTTTTAAACTCTGTTCAGTCAAATTTCTTTGCAGTTACATAATTTCAGAAGTCCAAAAAAGAAGCTTTGGTAGATGAAAAGCCAGTGTATGCTGCACAGACAGGGATAACTAAAATGTGTACAACACAGAGCTTAGCTCAGCAGCTGTATGTATACATATGTAAAACTCAAACAGAGACTCAAAACAGTTCTGCCAATAGATAGAGCCGTGCAGTTCTCTCTGGATTTTGCCATCTGGTTTTATCTCTATCCTCTTTAAAAGCTAAAGGGTTTTTCCCTCATCTGGAATTACACAAGATCAATCCATAACAAGGTTTTTAGGCAAATGTGTCACTCCTTGCCACAGAAATAAATAAACACATAAATAAAATAAAAGAAAGAAGAAGAAAGTGAAGCAAGTTATTTGTTGTATTCATATGAGATGTTGTATTCTCCATGCCATGCATGGTCCATGGGAAGGAGACACTCTGGAAGGGACCCAGAGAGAAGCACACGGGTGTATGGAGCAAGGGAAGGGATCAGAGGCCCTTCAGAAACACAGAAAGCAGCAGGGAAGAGCAAGCTGGTCAAGGTAGAACTGACACCAAGCTTTGGTGAGCCAGACAATACAAAGCTTTGTTAGATAGACTCACCTGTGAGGAGAGTGGGACACAGAACCATGTAGAAGCTCTACCTCCTGCTCCACCTTCTCTGTGCTTTTTGGATTTTTTTGTTTGTTTGTTTTAGATGTTCAATCTTTGAGTTTAGTTCTAAGAAAACATTCTAGAAGGGCATGTCTTAATGCCTTTTGGGACTTCTTGGCACCTCATTCAGCAGTTTCTTGGCAGGTCCACTTCAAAGTTCTGTCTGCCTTGGGGCCCCATCACACAAAAAAATAAATCAATAAATTATCCTTCTTTTATCATGTGAATGTATACCTTAGTATATGTAACCCAGAATCACCAATTTTGTCAATATGTCAATTTTTCGTTGTTATTTTTTCCTCACAAAGTCCTTTCTTCTTGACCCTCACTTTCCCAAAATATAGCTCTTTTAGGTGAGAAAAAAAGTTAGATGGAAGATGACAGTCAGACCAACAGGGCACACACAAAGGAGTTGGCTTTAGTGCTTCTGTAAGGTGGTATTGACTGGAAGTCAGAAAGCAAGGACAATTACTTAGAACTCAGTGCTGCAGAAGGTCACAGAAAAATATTGGATTTGTTTAAGTTAGCCTGGCCCAGAGCCACTCTGCTAATTGTTACTTGGTGTAAGCACCCACTGTTTCTCCTACTCCTGCTCTTTGGGAGTGGAAGGCCAGGGCTGTGTGAATGGTAATCACAGCAGCTGCTCTGAGCATTCAGAAAATGCTACTAAAATATTGATCAGGAATCTGTCACAACACTGAATTTTCCCTGAATGAGTTTTTATATCTGCTTACAATTGTCAGTGATGAATCTTTATGTTTAGATAAGAATATATTTTTTTTTAATATGGCATTCTGGAACCTTTCATTCAAAATCATCCTCCTGCCAAAACTGAGTTTCATCTTCCTTGAAGCATAAATCATATCACAATCTATAGCATTAATACAGGCTGCTCTATTTGTAACTGTCACTAACCACATTTTAGCTCTACTAGACAGAGTCATAAGCTTGAAAAGTATTATAGAACATTGTTTCAGTATTTAAATTTGAAGTGTTAGGGGTGGGGAAAAAAAAAAAAGCTCTCTTTCCAGTCATTCAATTAATCCAAACTCAAAATATATATCACTTTCTTTGATTCCAATTACTTTTATATTCTGCTATATTTCACAAGAAAAGTACTTTTAAATTCCTAGCTGGTTTTGTTTGGGTTATGGAGTCCCATGAGATTGCTTAAAGTCAGACTATTTGTGACTGAAGTAATTTGGCAGAATTGCAAACTAATAGGTGCACTTTGTATTGTGACTGTGTATTAGGAGCTCCCTGGAGTGAAAACGAAGTAAAGAGCATTTGTGATACAATACCTTTCCTGGAGTAGACAGTTTATTTTCAGTGTAGTTCAGAACAGCTGCAGAATAAAGGACACCTCACCAAGAAAAAAATATCTCTGGTTACAAGGGAAAACATAAAACTTACTTGCCTTTGTAACAAAGTTTTCTCTCTTTTGCAAGGGAGGAAAGGATGAAGAGATCTAGAAAGAGCTCAAGGTTTAAGACTTCAGCATTTAACAAAATGTGACATATTTGTTCACAACACATTAAAAGTATGGAAAGACCAAAGGCAAAATTTTATCAACTCCTTTGAGCATCTCTGTCTCCCTGCTTGAGTTAGACTGATGGACAGCAATAACCATTTACATAGGAACAGAGTATAATTGTTACAAACATAAAGTAAGTGCAAAACAATCACTGAGGATGGTTATCCAGCCAGATTGATCTCACTTTCATGCATAGCCCAGCTGGAGAAAAACACCCATGAAAAATGAAGCATTAGTTAATACTTAGTTCCAGTGCTCCATCAGAAGAGATTGATTCCCTGATTGCCTATCAGGCAGATAAACCATGTCCCTCCTCAGCTAGTCAAAACCTGGAGGAGATGTTGTAATTACTGCACCACTGGCCAAATCCCATGTGATTCAGAAGAGAAGAAGCTAATATGTTAAATTAATCTGCTTTTAATCTGTCAGCTACATGTATCAATACACCTAAACAAACAATAATTATGTTTTACTTTAATGTATACATAAGGATGGATGCATAGTAGCCCCATTCCTACTTATTAAGAGAATTCTTTACAGCACTGTAGTTATGAATATGTCAGCTAGTTCAGTAGAGAAAGGCAGTATAAAAAGTTTAAGATGGGGTTTCTAGGGACTTAAAATTTTAAAAAATACAGAAAACACACACACAAATCAAACAAACAAAAAACAGCAAAAGCAAGCAAACAAGTAAGAATAAAACACACCAAAACAAACAAGCCCAACAAATAAAAAAAAAAAAAAAAGGAAACCAAACAACCAAACACACAACACAAAAAACTAAAGGGAAATTATCTTGCTTCATAATTCCCATATTGGATGCCAAACAGAACCAGCATGTGAGCAGCCCAGTGTTCTGATTTTATGGACTTCAGACTCTCAGACAAGATCAGCAATCCAGAGAATTTGTGATCGTTGCAGATCCCGTGGCATGTTTTATTATGGTTAAGAGGTGTTCATGACAGTGACATGCCCTAGTTCTGATGAAAGAGATTATATCCTGCTCATGCAATCTTTCTGGACAGTTTCATTTGTACAGAGAGCTCATCCTTGCTGTAATTCAATATATAGAGTACCGTGGGCTTGATTAATAAGCCTCTGTGGTGCACTCCAGAGACAGCTGCCCATTAGCAAGTTAAATTATTTCTATATGCAGTTATTTTTGGAAAGACCTATGGCAAATAGCTCTGTCCTTTCCTGTTACTACATCCAGCTAAGAACACTGCACCCAGACGCCATCCATACCACCCAGCAGCTGACTGCCAGTCACCTGGAGTATGACCTCAGGGAAGAGGTGGGCAGGCAGAGACTTGCTGCAGTTCACAGGGGTCCTCAAGTGCCACTGGATCTGGGGACTGGCACAGACTCCCTGTATTCCTCTGTGTTCACTGTAGAGAAGTTTAATTACAACATTTTCAAGAGTACTTTTAGAAGAAATGCAAGTACTTTCTTTTCAAGCAAGTCTGATGCTCTTAAAACTTCCCTGTGCATCTCCACTTTAACCACAGTGTGCCCCCAGAATTCCCAGTTCAAGGGAAAGAATGTTCAAAACTAGGAGCACACCTGAACCCTGAGTTGAGAGGGCCAAGAGCAGTACAGAGTGTCCAGTTTTCATGTCTTTTCTGTCTTTGTCAGGCAGGATAGCAAACTACACCCATTTTATGATAAATAAATGATAGATAGATAGATAGATAGATAGATAGATAGATAGATAGATAGATAGATAAAAACTAACAACTCCTTGCTCACCCTGGTATCAGGGTGACATGCTCTCCAGGCTTTGCACAAGGCAAAACCAAACACAAATTATCACCATTTAACTCTCAGAGAATAATTACTTTCAAGGGGATTTCAAGAAAGGGTTATTGAAAGCTCTGGGTCATCTTCTGAGGTCTGAACAAAACTACTTTCTCCAAGTGCTTCAGTGTTGATTTGCCTTCTACAGGATGTGGATTAAATGTGCTCTTTTTCAGGAATATAAAGCCGTGCAGAGTTCTTAGTTAGGATTCTGCAGAGCTGCTAACACCTTTCCCTCTCACAGTACAGAGCAGGAACTTGGAGACATGAAGTAGGATCAACGAGTCAGGTTCCACAGCCAGAACAAACAAATACAAGGATTTTATTTTTTTTTTCTTTGCTGCCATACCTGCTACTTCTACAGTGTCAAAAGGATATTTGGGTACTGCCAGGACTTTCAGCCTTTTCTATTACTTTCCTGCTAACTTAATTCTACAAATCATTATGAATAGATAGATATCATTTTGCATCACAGGCAAAAAATGATATTTTTCTGATAATTACACCCTGTTCTGTGAGGTCTAGACATGTAGTACTAAGAAAACCACTGAAGTGACAATATAGGTCCCAGTAAGGATGTAAGCAAAGAACCAAACTACAGACTTGGTACTGAGCCTCATTGTTCAGCATGTCATTCAGCACAGGTGGCTCCCACACCTCTGCCATACAATGACTAATGTGGTTTTTAATACCACTTTCAGGTGCTAACTTGCAGGTCCAGTCAGAAAAGCAAACTCCACCAGGCAGTGCCAGCCCAATGAACCTTAGAAGACTTGAACAGAAACTGTCCTCTGACTAATAAATTTCCTTTATGTCTGAATAATTGTACTTTCTCAGGGATCAGGAATCTGTTCACCTGTCTTGAGTCCCCTTGATGGAAATGCATAAGGACAGTAGCCTTTTTTAATGCTGAGTTGCAGGAAGGTCTGCTCACAAGGCAAGTATCAGCTCTCCTCCTGCACACTTGGAGGGGTTGTCAGATTCAGGCTAATAAGTGAAGGATGAAAGCTTGGCCACAAGCCTGAAAAGTGAAGATCATTTGTAATCCATTCTAAAGCAAGATCTAAATCAAGATTACTTCCCTGTCTGCCTATTTTTTGTTGAATTTTTTTCCCCTCCTCTGTAGGGCACTACCTTTGCAGAAGAAAAAAAAAATCCTGCCATATTGCAGTGGAAATACTTGGTGACCAAATAACCTTAATCCTCTGGGATACACACCTTGCATTATCACACCACGGTGAGGAGGAAGGATGATAGGGATGAAAGTCCATCAGGAATCACATGAGGCAAGTTGGTGGAAGCAGGTTCCTACTCAGGGGCTCAGGCAAACCCCTTCCCCTCCTACACCCCCACCTCAAATATACTTACAGCATAGATATGAGAGTCTGGAGGTAGAAGGGAATGAAGATGGTGACAGTGATTTATCCAGTGAGTCTCCCAGGGCATGTCACTCTCTCCCACACCTTAGGACTTCCTCAAAGATGAAGAAGAGTGAATATAGTGGGTGACTGCTGAGAGAAACAGAGGAGCCCATTTGTAGCCCAGACCCATCCCACAGGGAGCTCAGTTGCCTCCCTGAGGCTCGGGTCAGAGATGCAAAAAGAAAGCTCCTGCACTGGTGCAGTCCTCTGATTATTACCCCTTGCTGGTTATCCAGGTCAGTAATGATGAGGTTGCAGAGAGAAGTCCAAGGGCAACTAAGAGGGACTTTAAAGCCTTGGGGGCAACTAGTTAAAGGCTCAGGTACACAGGTGGTGTTTGCAGCAATCCCTCAAGTAGGAGGGAATAACACAGAAAGAGGGTGGAAAGCACACCCGATTTAACACATGGCTCAGAGACTGGTGCCACCGTTGGAATTTTGGGTTCTTTGATCACAGGGAAGTTTTGATGGTTCCTGGTCTGCTGGTGGCAGATGGAGTGCACCTATCTCAGAGAGGGAAAAGGATCCTGGTACAGGAGTTGGCAGGGCTCATTGAAAGGGTTTGGGGTGGTGGTGATAAATGTGACAATGCACATGCAGGGCTCAGCAGCAGGTTGGTGGCCACTGAGGTGGCTGGGAATCGTTGGATGACAAGAATAAAAACTAAAATCTCCCTCTCTGAAATGCTTGTATGTCAATGCATGGAGCATGGGGAATAAGCAGGAGGAGTTAGAGATAATACATTGGGATGCAAGGCTGTGATATAATCACAATCACTGAGGTGTGGTGGGACAGCTCCCATGGCTGGGATGTTGCTCTGGATGGCTGTGCACTATTCAGGAAGGAATGACCAACAAGGTGAGGCTGTGGTGTTGCTCTCTCTGTGTGAGAGCAACTGAAATGCATTAGCTTCTACCTGGGGAGGAGGTAGAACAAGGTGAAAGTCAACTGGAGGTAGCCTCTAGAACACTCTCCCTGGTAGTCATGGGTGATTTGCTTATGTCCAATCTGTAACTCCACTTATCACTACATATTTTAAAAAAATAATATTTTCTGACTGAAATTTTACCAAAATGCAGAAACCTAGAAAATCCTAAATCCTTGATGAGAATGAAGTCAGATGAATCTAAGACAATACATTGCCCTCTGCAGGTTTTCCTCTTATATTACAGCTCCAAGAAGGAGACATCTCAGAAAAATTGATTTTTTAATAGTAAAATTTTGTCTGCTAATCTTTGAAATAGCACTGCAAGTACTTTAAGCTGAAAGGAAGACACAAACTAAATAGAAATAGCCTCCTTTAAGAGAAATATTAATAATAATAATATTCATTTATCTAAATATTTTGGAGTTTTAATAGATGATATCAAGTGTTAAATGAATTCCTACTTAGGTGATGGAATTGATTAAAAGTACAGAACATACATAACCTTTGCCTAAGCACCTACTCTCATTAAAATTCTGCTAATAGTTTTTATGGGAATTCCACATGGTTTAAATGTTATTACCCTTAGTAGGAGCAGACAGTGTAGAGCACAACAAAACCTGTTTCTTGACCTACCTTTTCACATAGAGAAGATACAGATATTATTTTTCATTAGCTCCATTACAAGAAAAAAAATTACAAGAAAAGAAAACTTCTTGAGAAATTAATTCAGCATCTTTGTAAGGGATTGACGAAAGTACATCAATTTCTGCTTAGTGCAAAGGTAAAATTTACCAAATTTCAGTACTTAAATTGAATTGAGCCATGTTGCAGTAAAGCTTCACAATAAATTTTAGCAGCAGACAGATTGATGACAGTGATGGGAGTTTCTTTTGGAAAATTCAGACAGAAACATGGAGGTTTTTATCTGAGGAAACAAGGAGAAAAATTAATAACACTGCCATTTTCCTTCCTTTGTATCCAGTACCACTCAGAAGCATGAAAAAAACCCTTCATATGTATTGCTGAGCAAGGGGAAATGTTATTGCAATAAAAGTTATTTTCAAACTGCAAAAAGCTTTCTTTCTTTTTTTTCTTGTGGAGATTTTCTTGCATCAGACTCATGGCAGAGGGATATATGCCTTTTAGAAACATGTGTGCATGTGCAATAAACAAAGCAAACTGACCAGCACACACTCATGTAGCAATTCTTTTTAAGCTACTAAAAAGGAAGGGTTCTAGATATATATCCAAACCATTTCATTAGAGTTTCACAGCTCAGGAAGAGCACAGCAAACATCTGCTAGGTCATCAGATGTAACCACAAAAAAAACCAACCCAAAGACTCTCTGATAAGACACAGAATAAAATGGAGTTAATAACCCAAGTGGCAGTGCTCCAAAAGTAAACCTGGTGAATAACATCCCAAGAACACCATCAGACTTGGCTTTGCAGGATTAAAGGCAACACTGTCCTTATTAATATGCAGCTTTTTGACAGTTTCAACACTAATAGAAACAACAATCCATTAATTTTAGCCATCTAGATTTTTTTTCTTAATACTCAATGGCATTTTCTCTAAAGAGTAAACTTCTGGTTTTACTATAGTTTCACAGAATGATGAATGCCTCTGGCAATCTATAGTTTATCTTTCTGGTCTTTACTAAGATGCTGGGAAGAGCAAGCAAGAAATTGTATAAGTGAGAGGCTGGACACATGTTATCCCAGCAGATTTCTTCACCAGCTGGATGCTGCAAACTGCTCTGAGCATAGAAGTCTAAAAGATGTCAATGCCCCAGGACTCCAAGACACACCAGAATGTTAACACTGATAGCCAGTAGAGAAGCTGCCATCCAACTATTTGTTGTCTTTTTGAAAGGACAAACACACAAGAGTGAGTTATGAGACCTGTAACTTTTTCTGATGGCTGTCCTTACACAGCCAGTGTCAGCATGAGAAGGGTAAGTCGTGTCCATGACTTCCATTTCTCCTAAGATTAAATCAGAGGGGCAAGAGCACTCTGCTGCACAAAGACAGGGGAAAAAAAATATGCTGAGAAAAAGCAGATTCAGCCTCATTGTCCCACTGGATAAAGTATGTCAAGAAGCAAGGCATGAGAAGCAAATTGCTAGCTCGTGTGAGAGGATACAGTGGTCATGGGGTGAGTCCCCTTGAGAAGGGGGCACAGAACAGGCTGGCTCCTTGATTGCAGCTCTAAGAGGATTCTGCTCCACTAGCAAAATAAATACAAGCTACACAGAGCTACCTGTCTGCAGTGCTGCTGCTGGGGTACAGGTTACATTACAGTTGAAAACTGAGTGATGTTTCACCCCAAATCCACCACTGTAAAATGGCATGGTTTGATTGGAGATGTTTGCTAAGCAGGAGGTTATCTATGACATAAATGAAACACTGGCACAGTTCAGCTCCCTCTGTGTTCCCTCCAGCACTGTTTCCTGGCAATAGGAGCCATCACTAGGTTGTTTCAGGGGAGTAGCAGTCTTCTTGATTACAGTTTTCTGCAGGGGTGATATCCTCCAGGGACTCTTGTCCTGTGATAAGGAGTAAGATTTGAGAAGTAAACAACTGCTCCAGTGCTCAGGTTGATGTTTATAGGGAAGGCAGATTTTCCTGCTTTATTTCAAAGCAGACTATCATTTTATTAGCACAACATGTATTGAGCCACATGGCCTCGGGTCTCTGGCTTTCACTTCATCATTTAATGTTAAACTAAACCCAGTATCTTACCCTCCAGCTTTCAAAATCTGGACACAGCAACCCAGACATACCTCAGGGAATTGTATGATTATGTTCCCACAAGCGTGTGTCTATAATTAGAAGCACAGCCTGTAATTTACCAACTGAACTGCTCAAAGTCAATTTGTCCATTGCAGCCAACTAATATTCCCAGCCAAGTCCCTGGTCACAGGAGGAATTCCAAAATGGGTGATCAAGCAGCATCCAAAAAATTGCAATTATTTGGGTTCCAAGTAGAGAAGTTCATCAGGGTTAGGTATGTGTTAGAAAACAGACCCAAATCAATTTGGAAATGAAACATGGACTTTCATTCCTTCTAATCAGTAAAATATCCAGCATTCTGGTGGAACTGCAGCTTTCAATAATTTTAATATGCATCTTTGATGATCTCTGCATTGTTATATCTCTGCATCTCAGTGCAGCTGCTAGAGATATAACAGAGATGTGAATGTTTACTGTGGCCCCCACTCTGTACTTGGACCCTGGGTGAACCCAAGAGAGCTGAATGGCACTTTGGTGGGTTTGCCACAGCACTGACTGAGCCTCCTTTCTCCTCCTCACACTAGCCTAGAGCTGGACACCTCCTCGGAACAAGCAGAACCTGAATGATGAGCACAACAGCCCACGTGGACTCACCAGTGTCAGGCATTTCACAACAGCTCTCTTGTCACTGAGGCATCCTGACAAAAAGCCACACTTCTGTCTCCTTGAGAGCCAGATGAGTATCACTATTCCTATTTTACCAACAGGGAAAGAGAAGATGACTCTCCACCAGCACTGAGCACCCAGAGCTGGGCAGCATGCCAGGAGGAGACCCCAAGACTGCTGAAACCCTCCCCTGCTGCTGAAAGACCCATGGGCATGGTGGCAAATGGTCCTGCCAATAATTCAGTCTGGGCATCACACACACAAGCACAGTTCTGTTCAAAGCCTGCCTAGGCTTTGTTTTGGGTTTTCTCTCCATTCTGCCTACATTCCCTCCCACTCCCTCTCCTCTTAGGCAAATTCACACCAGATTTAAGCACACAGATCACATCATTTTCCTCAAGACTTTAGGATTAAAAAAGTGGCCTTCAGAAGCCATTTAGTTTCATGCTAATGGGACACATGTATCTAACCCACATATATTTTATATCACATATTTAGTTGTTTTCAGAGATCCGTTCCCTCACCACAACAAACAAATTTTAAGGTCAATAGAGAATAATTTTTAAAATTGTGAATATGAAACAGTCACAAAAAGGAAAATAAATAAAGTACCTGGAGATAAAAGGCAATGCTACATAGAATTTTGTAAACTTTTAAAAAATACTTATTTCCTGATCCATCAGCTGTCCTCTGAATACACACCAGTGAGTCATCAGGACTCCACCAGAGCTCAAATGTTTGCCCAGATGGCCTCCAACAAAAACAAAGCCACCAGCAGGCTTTAACTCCCTCCTAATCATAACAGCAAGGCTGCTTCAATGCATAGTCTGCAGCCTTTACATATTTTTACTTTCAAACGTTTTTTTTAAAAATATATATCTACATGGTACAGAGATACAGGAAATGCAACTGACAGTATTACAGAGTTTATCTAAGAGATGATTGTTGTCTAATCAATACTCATGACAATTTCACCTCCTTAAATGCCCTACTTACCTCTGCCATCCCCAGCCCTCTCCAAATTATCCTACTAAATACAACAGGATAGTTTACACTAAAAGAGAGAAGAGGACTCGTGGAGTAAGCCAGCTAGTAGGTGCAACTGCTATCAGGCTGGAAGGGAGCAGCTATGGCAAATTTGATGACTGAGGAGCATACTGGGAATGGGAAGGGCAGAAGTAGCTATGACAAGGAGAGGAAATAAAGAAAAGCAAAGGAAATGATGATATCAGGGCAAAGGGGAGTGAGGAGACTGATTTGAAGATTGCAGAGATAGAGTTAAGGAGAGGGAGAAGCTTCCAATACACTTGAGCACAGGGAGCTTTGACTAGCCTGTCCAAGGAGTGCAGTAGGGACACAGACTACACAAGAGTTAATAAAATCCAGCAAACTAATGACCCTGAAGCAATAGAGCAGCAAAGGATGGGAGCTGCATCTTATTCACTAGTGACTGTGGACATTATGGAATACAAGATCAATATTTGCAGAAGTCTACACTAAGGCAGAGCTGGATCTCACTTCTACAGTCTCTCAAGTGAGAGAAAACCCAGGCTGAATTCTGGAACTTTTGAAATTGTTTTGTGTATATGGAGATTTGCTGCCTCACATATGCCTGCTGAATCTGGATAGGAACAGCCAGAAGATGCTGATCTCTGAAATGACACTTTTGGTAAATTGAATCACAGTTTCTTCTGTGTGTTAGAATGCAACAGGCAATCAATCAGACAGCAGCTGACATGCAAATATGAAAAGCAAATCACAGCAACTCGGAAAATTGAGACAGAAAAAATGACAGCTTGGCTTGTGTCTGCAGCTCTGAGACAGAAAATACATATATAACTCACTCTGGGAATCCTGTCCTGCCATTCTGGGCTTTCAGATGCCACGATTATTCCTAACACTTCTGTGCCTGGAGGAGCCAGGAGCTGGAGGTCTCCTGGTGCTCAGTACTGGAAACACAACCACGTCCCAAACGCCAGCATGAAGCAGCTGCTGCAGCTCCTAACCAAGGCTGGTGGACTCTCCTCCAGAGAGCCTGTTCTTGCTTCCCCTGGGTATACTCAACACCACATTTTGACATGAGACTGCAGTTGGAGGCCAACAGCATCCACTGACAGGAAAGCAAGTCCAAGAGCTCTCTTGAGAAGTGCCATTTTTTGTAGTTGTTTATGAAAATCTGTTTTGCTCTGGCACAAAGGAGTGCCCTGCATGTAGCATTTAGCAGGAACCATCTCTGAGCCTAAATTACACACAGAATTACACAGAATTCTTGTTGAGGCTGGAATAGGCCTTCAAGATCATCAAGTCCAGCCTAAGACCTGACACCATGACATGCAGAGAGACCAGGAAACTAAATGCCACATCCAATCTTTCCTTAAACACCACTGGGATGGTGACTCCACCACCTCCCTGGGCAGCCCATTCCAGTGTCTAATGACCCTTTCATTAAGCAAGAAGCAAGAATAATTATTTTTATAGCGAGTTCATTATTTCAGTATAAAGGGTTAAAAAAAGTTGAGTTTAATTCAGGTGCAATTTGATTTTAGAATTCAGTTAGGAATATGTTGATATTAAACTGAAAATGAGAGTATCAAACAAAGGAGTTTCAATAAAATGAAGTAAGTCAAAGCGAGTTTAGATATAGGTATGCATATGAAGTCCATAATTAGAGTAACAATTTACTCCAATTATTTTAGCAAATGTAGCAATTGCACATTAAATACAGCCTAAAATAATAATGAATGGTTTATATTTGCTATTCATCCTCTCTGAGGCCTGAAGGTCAAATAGATTGAATCATGAGAAGCTAATTTAAATATCTTTTTTCATCAAATTGCAATATTTTCTCACATAGAAAACTTCATTTAATCTAAAAAAAAATCAGATCTCCTTCTACAGCTTTAACTACAAATTAAATCCAGGTTGTAAGGAACAGCAAATCTATTTTAAGGCTGAGATCACTAGCACACAGAAGAGCCACTAGCCTGTCCTCCCCAGGCAGTTGAACACAATTTATACTCTGCTTCTGAAAAGTTGTTTCATAAATGCTCCATTTTCAGTGTAATGTGCACCAATTAACATAGTCTCCTGATTTAATGAGAACTGCATTTAGAATTTAAATCAATTACTCTTTAGGGTGTTACCATGGACAAAACTCTGCTGCAACAGCAAAGAGAAAAAGCAACAAAACCAGATTTGAATACTTAGATGAAATAATCTAGGTCTACATCAAGACTTTACATCTCATGGAAAACATTTATTACTTTTTTTTTTCATTTAAGTTTTTTTTCCAACAGATTAAAAAATAGGCATCTCACCAGTCAGTGAAAAAGGGCTAATGAAAAATGCACATTCCCCTCCCCCAAAAAAAATTAATTATCACAATGGTGGTAATAAAAATAATAATTTTTTAAAAAATATCCTTTAATCAGACAAATAATTCCCTCTGCAGATCTCTGGTGTACTAACTAGCAAGAAGGGATAGATATATATTAATTGCTAGTAGCTTCCTCACAACAATAACAACTTGAAAATTTACATTTCACAAAACAGAAGATATTAAATCTTGAAGAGTTTAAGTCTTGCTTCACAAATCTGTCTCTTGTGGTGACAACAGTCAGAATCTGATGGGACTCAAATCTTTTATTCAGCTTTCGGTAGAAAATGTCTTTATTTCCAAACACCTTCCTAAATGCAACACAATGTAAGTTCTGCTCTGCACTCAAACTGGCTCAAACTGTCTTGCAACCATACATAGGAATAAGACAGTTTGTATGTGGAATTGCCCATGGTTTCCAGCACTTTCAAACCCTTCTCCATGAAAATGATCATTCCTGTCCCTTCATATTTGTCTGATTGTGCTTTTCATTTTACTCTTCCTTCAACAAAATCATTGGCATCTTTTTCTGTGGCAAAGTAAATGAGAAGGATTGCTTTGTCCTAGAAGTGATCCACCAGCAATCACACTATCTTTTTAATCAAAATCACCAGTCAGCCAGTACATTTTCGACTGAAATTGCACTTTTCTTTGATAAATCCCCTCCTATTACTGTTATCAAGGTTTTCCCTACAGCTGATTTTGGTTGATATGCTTCTAATTGACAACTTGACACAAGTCAGTACCTTTTCTGAATATTAATTGGTCTATTCCCTAGTCCTAACAAAGGTAATGCTAAAACCTAAATATTTTTTGCCTTTCAAAATCCAGAGACATGGTGTCAACATTTTTAGGCCTAATTTGCAGCTGCAGCAATATTTAATCTAAAGGAGCTTTGCTAAACCTCACTTTTAGGTGCACAAATCACCCACCAACAGAGCCATGAGGGGTAAGACTGGATAGCTCTGGCCAGCAGAATCAAGATCCCAGTGGTTACTCACAATTTCCATATTTACCATCAAGTTACATCAATATTTTGTCTCAAGACGAGGAAAAACTGCTGGTTTTCTCTAGTTATTTGCCTCATTGGCAGGTGAGGTCATTCCTTGTGTAAGCAGAATTACCAGGGTCCATGGAAGATTTTACAGAGCATATGAAACCAGGTATCACTAAAGACAAAACAGCAGTGTGAGTGATGATTCTTTAATGCACATTACAGGATTTCAATGCACAATGAGGACTGGTTATCTCTTCTCATGACCTAACTGCAACAGAGCATTGCAAACAACCAGACACAGCTTTTCTTGTTGGTTTGGGGTTTTTTTTCAGCTGTGTAATTAGAATCCATTGCTTGTTTAATTTTTCCTTCTGCAACTATAGCCCCCAGTCATTACCAGATGGCTATTACTCTTATTACTCACCCTGCTGTCTAGGTACCTACTTACACTTATTACCCACTCTTATTTTCCCAAATAAGGACCTTAATGAGAACAAGCACAGTCATTACCTCTACAAGTGTGTATTAAATATTTCAGCTTGAAAATTCAGATTGGAAGCAGTGAGGGAGCATATGTTCAGATATTTTTTTTTTAAAGACCTCCTTTATTACACTGTCAAATGATTCAATACTAATGATATTTGTGCAGCCACTAGAATGCTAATGTTTTATAACCTCTATCTTATTTATTATACAAGGTTTCTTTCTTTGGATTTGCTCCAAAATAGCTTTTGGCTGTTCAACAAATTAAAAAGACATTTCTAAGAAAAAAAAAGAAAAGAAAAATCAGTCATGGCTTAGCTCTAGAAATGTGTTTACATCCTAAGCTTTTTTCTTAAAGGTTGTTATTCCCCTTAATTAATTATAATTAAAATTCTATACAAAGTCTATTTTTCTTCTCCTACAAGCTTCTCTTCATTCTAAAGATTTCCTTATCTTTCAGTCACTATCATGGAGATGGAGAGGATTAAAAATCAATCAATCAATCAATCAGAGTATTTTTCTTCACTTTTAAAATCAGATATTCCTGTTAAAACAGCATTCACCATATGCTGGCCTTTCCTATACTGGGGAACACAGCAGTAATGCACTAACCAACTTACATTCATTACAGGGTTTAGTCAGCAAATACTGAGCATCATCATTTTTTCTGCTTTGCATGCAGCCTTCCCTCAGTGGTGGCCTGGGGAACTTAGGAGATAATTGAATTTATTGTCCACCAGAGCCCACTCTGAGAAGGTTCTAATTCATTATGAAGATGCAAATATCTGAGCCCTAGCATCATCTTGGACAGGACACTGTACAAGACAATGAAATCTCTTGAAGACAGCTCATTTGAAACTTAAATTAGCAGCACAGATGATAGTGCAGACAAGACTGATAATGATACTTGGCACATTATCCCATGAAATTTATACTTTCTCCTAGAAGAGCACCACTTATGTTGGCTACAAGTCACAATTCATCAAAATTAGAAATTGTTTCAAGACACCCTTACATTCTCCTCCCCCCCACCCTCACTTAACTTAAATTGTTTATAGTGTGCATCACTAGCACCTGCACAATTTCTCCTCTGTTTTTTTCTTCAACGACAAAGGTATATGCTAGCATCATACCAGTACATGGCATGAATACTTATGAAGAGACTTATTGACTTAAATGGGTGTATTTATAGATTCATTTGTTTTTGTCAAAACAATTTGTATCGTTCAAGGCTCTTTGCTGACTCAGGAACTTGCATTTGCAATGGCTTTGAGCTGCTACCATGCTGTAAATATAGCTGTCTTGCATAGAAAAACAAGAAAAAAAGCCCCAAAACAATCCCTCCCCAAATTTTATCTACATTTCTCCAAGTTACCCTTGGATCAGCCAAGCATGGTGCTCCCAGTGAGAACTAGCAAGTCCTATCTCAGTAACACTGCAAAGCACTTGGCTGTGCACTAAACAACGCAGTTATCAACCTAGAAATTTTGAAACACATGAAGCCTGACTCTGACAATTGCATTGTAATTAAGCAGTGTTAGAGTCCTGATGACAGCAAATCAGATTTCCATAAGGCTCTGATGTCATTGGCTCTATTTACATCAACAAAAGGGGAAAATCTCAGATTTCACAACATGGACTGGTATAGTCTAATGAAGTCCACAGCAGAGGAGAAATCAAATTAATAGCATATCTTCTGTTTTCCTTACTTTAACCAGTCATTTGATTCAGTCAGTGAGTCAACAGCATTCTTGTTTTGCCAAGAATTTTGCACTGGGTGTGCACAAAACACCTGCAGGACCTGCCATGCAGCAGGAAACCCCACAGCTCAGAAGCAAACACGTGGGTGCACGTGGGTCCTTTACAAGTTGCACTGACAAATGCAGGTCACTGATCAGTTTTTGGGCTCAGGGCCTCCCCCCTCACCTTCAGCAGCTGTCTGGGTGAAAAATTGGGCTTCTCTCTCCTCCTTGAGGAGGCCCAGGGCAGGAAGCACCCACCAGGCATGCAGAGAGCCCCTCCAGCCCTCCCACAGCCCAGGCATGCAGACACGATTCATTTACAGCTCCATTCAGTACCAGAGGGGGAAGGGAGGCAAAACTGGAAGAAAAGTGAAACACGAACTTGGACTTTCCTGATGCTTTTCTTATTTGTTCCATGATAGCAGGGTAAAAGTGCAAGTTCTTAAGGAAAGAAAGCCCTGATTAAAAACACTCCAGTTAGAGCAGCCAGGGCTGGAAAAAAAAAATGTGAACCACTAGCTAGGGCAGTTTAGGCCTTGTGAAATGTTCAATAAATCTGATCTCTTGCTGAAATGTCATCCCCAAATGAGTAACAGTCATGTTTTAAAAGCCAGGAGAGCAAGCCCTCCTTCCCCAGTGCTCTCAGAGGACCCAGACCCAGCACAACTAGAGACAGCAACCCCACATTCCTATGCTCTAAATAACTTCATTCTATGCTAGAGTTATTCTAAGGGAACAGGACCCCATAGTCCCCCTCCAGACAAGGCTTTAAGCATGCACTCACAACCCCTGCAACAGACTCTGCTCTCTCATCTTCAGTTCAGTGCTGCAGAGATGTTCTCAATCCCTTTTTCTTTCCAAGTACACTTCTAGAGGCCTGGAAAGTAGAATAAACAGAAAAGGTTCCTGTGAAAGTTTAGGGGACTTTTTCCCCCAGCCAAATAGCAGTCCTGGGTGACTTGGTCTAGGTGATCCTGCTCAGGCAGGGGGGTTGGACTAGATGATCTTCTAGGTCTCTTCCAACCCCTAATATCTGTGAATCTGTGAACCTCCTCTGAGCTGCTAGGGCCCCTACCCTCCTGTCTCCTTTGATGGAGAACCACTGTGGAGATGGGCTGAGTGAGCACCCAGCATCCAGCTGGTGCAGAATGGTCTGAAGATTGTATGCATCTGACAGGCAGAGGTTACATACACCCAACATCTTCATTTTCTGTTCTCAAGTGGCTTATCCTGAATATTAATCATGGAAAATAAAGGAAGCCATCATGTATATGGGTCTTCTCATCTAGCAAAGCAAGAAGCTCTTGGTTCAGCACCCCTTGGGTCAGAAGGCAAACTATAGAGAGCAGTCAGCTTCTTTCAGTTACAAACCTTGTGCTTAAATGAAGGCTGTGCCCACTTTTCCAACCCAGCTGGGCACCCATCAATCACAGCCTCCCCTCGGGAAGCCCACTTCCCTCAGCTTATCTCCAAAGAGCAGCTAGGCATGCACAACAGTAGCCACTTCTCTTAGGCTGCATGCTGGCAAGCAGGCTGTTTGAGAACCTCCACCACTGCCCAAGCAATAACCACACACTGTTCAGTCCCCCACCACTCCCAGACTGGCTGTATAATTAAAAATCTGTTACCTTCTCTGGCTTGGCAGCTCTCTCACAAGAGTGCTCAGCAGACATGGGGTTTTAGCAGATGGCAGGACAATGATGCAGCTCAGACTCTAAATGTGATGCCACCAGAGCAAACTGGTGCAGATTTGGTAACAAACAAAATGAAAAGCAAGACAACTGTGGATCAATAAGGCATAGATGAAAAAAGAAATTAAATGAACCTCTCACACTGTAGGGAGGGGGTGTAATTTGTTGAGGGATAAAAATAAGAAGCTTGCTTGTCTGGTATGTTGCAGTACCTGTAGAACCTCTGTTTTCCATTTCCCTACTAATGCTTCTGCAAAACCACATTAACCAATTAAATAGCTCTTTGTACTGGACACCCAGGCTCTGAGAATTAAAAGATATAGTACATAGATTTATTCAAGGATTTATGCTCTACACACTATCAGCTGCTTCTTATAGAGGCAATGTACCACAACCAAAAATGAGGACTGAAACTGCCTTAAACATGCTCTGATTTTGCACCTTGCTGCTCTGCTGAAAGTGAAAGTGTGCATAAAAAGGTGAAGTAATTGGATCTTTTGTTTCCATCTATCACTGTAATTATTCAAAGTCAGGCTGAAACAAAGAGAGTAGGGAACATCTGAGATCGTGCCAGGATAACTCAAAAGAAAAGCTCAAAAATGGATGTGAAAATGTCAATTGTTTCTTCTCTCATTTATGAGTTTGTTAACTTTTAGCCAAATGTTTTAAATACCAGCATCTCACACAAACACTGTGCTTCCTTCATATCAACCTACATTAAATCACACCTTTGGTTCTTGAAATGTTGATAAACAACCAGAATACCACCTGATGGATGGGTATCTAAACACAGTGTGAAAGATTCCCATAAAAACACTGAAAATGCATTCTATATTTCAGCACTTAAACCACACATCACGTCTCCTCTCTGTCTGGAATTAGAGGCAAAGAGCACGACAACAATTATTTTTCACCAAGCTCTTGGGGCCTAGTGTTTTCTGCTGCTGTCTGTCACAACCTGAGTGTGGCATTAAATCATCCAGATCATGCAGTAACAGTGAGAAAGTGATCATGTGGGATTTATTACCCATGTCCCCATCAAGACTTCTGGGCTGCTGAGTTGTGAGGTAACTGAGTAAGACAGCAAATGTAGAGAAAAGACAAGCAGAGCACTCTGTCCTTGCCCCAAGGGAAAGCCACACTGTGCCATTTTAGGTCATTTTAGTTCATTCAGGAAGTGAATATGTTTCCTTGGAGCAAAAAATTCATCAGCTTGGGTTGCACACGGAAACTTTTTACATGGAGCTTTCAAAATACAACCCAAATATTGATTGGGTGCTACTATTTCCCAAGACATGTCTGTGATAACAGCACCTATGAGCCACAAAAGGATCAGCCACTGTCACAGGACAGGAGTGGAGGGAGCTGCAGGGGAAGCTGTGAAAGGTGATGACTGGAGCAAACAGCTGCAGGACAGTAAGAAAGTACAAGAGAAACTTACTTATGAGAGCTGTGGCTCTGAGCTCTTACCCAACCTGCACAAAGGCTGCTGGAGAGTCAGTCTCCCTGGAATAAGGGATGCCCTCAGATCCAATTTGTTTTTTTCTAGGTCAAGGCACAAGGCATCCAAGACAGACTGGATGTTATCCTTGAAAAATATTTAGCTTTAATTTTGCAGAGAGAAAACCAGCAGCAGCAAGGAAGCCCTGTTGCACAGAACCCCCACAGCTCCAGTGCTCAAGGTATCCAACACTGCTTCCTTCCCCCTCCATGGCTCAGCCTCCACACAAGCTCCATGGGTTCCAGCCAAGATTACAGATATTCAGCATCTTGAAAGTAGTTTCTGAAAACTGTTGGTGCTGCTGAGGTACTGAGATTAACCAGGACACTTGGGCTGGCCCTCCACTTTGAAGGATTTGGGTAAATTGCATTATAACTTCCCTAATCTCCCTGCTCATATATGCTCTGTTCTCCCAGGGCACTTTGCATACTCACAGTCCCTCCTTTTCCTCCCCAGGAAAGCAAATTTTCCCCGAAGGATCCTTCTAAAGTACTGTAAACTCAATTAAACTGGAGGAGAACAAGTAATTGAAACAGATTCTGCACAGCATTCAAAAATCAATCCTTAATTACAAACTGGCAACCCAAAAAGTGGTCAAAGACTGAGGTAGGTGAAATAGCCATAAAAATGGATTGCAAGACATTAGAAGGATAAAAAAAAAAAAGTAGGTTAGTTGATGCTACAACTGTTTCAAGTTCCTCCAGTACTGACTGACTTTTTGGAGCTCTTCAACCCTACATCCACCCACACCATCTCCAAAATTACAACTTGTTCTGCAAACTCTAAATTCATAGAACAAGATCTTTTTATGGACATAATCAGTGTATCATAAAGTTGTTTTGCATCTTCTCTCCAGCAGAAAATTAGAATATTATGGAGGAAAAATCTACAGCCCCAAAAAAATATGATGAAAGAAAAATATTAGTTCTTTGTTAACTCCCAAATTAAAAGCATCTAAATATGTGTTTTGTTGAATCTGGGAGGTAAAAAAGGAGGAAGAGGGAATTGAGTAGTTATTTCTAGTCCTTGCTGAATTGAGATTCTACACACACAGACTTTATTCCTTTTCCCTTTCAGAACTTAAAGTGATTTTTCTGAAGTTACCTGAGCATCTTTCAAAAAGTATTAGGCAGAAAATATTCCCATCAGAAGCCGAGCTGAAATAGCACCAGTAAATTCAAGCTTTTGATAAACCTCCCTTTCATTTTCAAAGTACACAGAATGCCAAATCCTGCTTGCTTTTCATATGCAATTAATCCAACCAAAATCCTTTGGGAATGCTGCTGAAAGTAAAATGAGCAGGATTTAGTTTATGATCCAACACCAACAGGAAGGGAAAGTATGATGGCAGTGCTGTATCCCCAGCAAAGTACCCTGGCACTAAATCCTCATGAGTGAGAAGAGTGTCAGTGCATATTCTGCAGCTACTCTGGCAAGGAGGCAATTTCCTGTTTGTAATTTATATTTTTGCCCAAATGACTGTGTAGAAGCAGATGGTCACACCAAAGGAGGACAGTTCTGGAAAGAAATCTTTTTTTTCCTCAGGAATACCTCACAAGATCTGTCTGGGGAGTGCCAAAGCAAGGTTGTTTTACCAAGCAGCTGAATCACAAGACACTGAACACCTTCTTCAGGGTCTAGCTTTTGTATCAAATTCTTACCATCTAGTAAGTATAAAGCTGAGAAAAGATGAGAAAAAAACCCATATTTCCATGGGCTTTGAATGCTTATGACCAGAGGTTAAGATTCATTTCAAGTTTTTATCATCCAAGAAAGGAGAGCTTTTCTGACTGCATTTTCTGCATCCTCAGGAGTATGCCCTAGGTTACTAATTATGTGGGATCCCATCATCAAGTTTTCAAAAGAAATACTTGTTTCCTTGAGGCTGCAATGGCTCAGGCAGATCAAGTTTCTAAAGCACAGGCCACACAAATTCTCCCTCATTATTCTCCACTGTTTACCAACACCAATTAATTAAGCCTTCTGTGTTTTGTTCTAAAGAGAACATGAGGAATTTTAAGAATTATCTATGAAAACACATTATAAAGTTCAAATAGTAAACCATATATTCTTTATTTGAATGCTGGATTTGACTTTCTCTGCATTTTCAGTGTGCTGAAAAGATTTTGATCACCAACAAAAACTTTAGGTTAAAAACCTTCAGAACTGTCAAGTAGTAAGAATGATTTTTTAGTGAGATGAAACCAAATGTACTTATGATCAACAAGATGAAGAGTTAGCAGTTTTGATTTTGATTAACCCAGGTTTCAGAATTAAGACTGGACTTAGAACAGTGGAAATCTGTCTCACCTTTTATCTGGTTTACTTGTCTGAAGACTGAATAAGACATCTCCTCTTTAAGGCATTCCTGCTTGGCTGAGGTACATTCTTCATAAGCTTGAAGGGTCAGAAAAAAAAGTCTTAAATTACATTTTAGATTACTGGATTACATTTCATGCTATAAATCAAAAAACCTGCAGCCCTGGAATCACAAAATGCATGTGACTACATCCTCAGTGAATAGTTAAGGAATATTTCAGCAATTTTTTCCTGCCTCCCTAGTGATAAGAAATACAGATTTCAGTGCTAAATTTGTTTGCATACTAGACTTGTGCTGGTCTATTAGGATTTCCAAATTACATAAGCACTTTCTAAAACATGGCTTAAGGGAAAAATCATACAGAACACAAAGTGTTACTAGATATAAGAACTACTAGATCTTATTCCACTTATCTAACTCTAGCAGAAGCAGCATAAAATAAGGAAGGTATCCCATGCCCAAGGCATTCACCTAGTAAAACAGCAGTCAAATTCTTGTTTGCACAGAAGCTTCTTCATTCCCAGTCAGGTGTTTTGGGATGAAACCAACAGCCATTACTGAAAGGCACCACGTCTGATTTGTTATATTGATTTCTATCAGAGACATATATTCACAGTCCAATCTGGCTTCCACAGCAACAAATAAAACTGTTTCATGACTGAATCCAGCCCTAGAGGCCCCAGTCAGTGACACAAACCTATCAAAAAGAAAAAAAAAAAAAAAAGATGGGAAAGATTAATGAAAATAAGTCTGTTCTAGAACTAGGAAAGGAAGATTGAAATGTCATAAGAAAATGTCCTCTAAGCTTCTGAGATAAAATTAAGATTGATTGGATAAGTCCCACTTCAGTCCCTTATTGTTCATGGAAAAGTTGGAAGAGATGGAAAAAAAAAAGTTGGAAGCTAATGTACTCCTTGGGATTAGATTGATCACTTTAGACAGGACTCAGGAAAACTGAGCAACTTCAAAGAATTTGAGGAAAGCAAAACCAGGACTAAAATTCAGTTCTGCTGACCTGTACCTGTCTACTCAGTGCTCAGCTATTGCATGTACTGTGTGGGAAGGGAAATGGATGTCTTTAAGAAGTCAGAATTCACTTCTGAACTGGTAAATGGTTCTTAAAACTCCCCAAGAGGGAACATTTCCCTGCATCTGTGATTAGCCATGCTCAAGCATAACACAGCACCACTCACTTCCAAGTCACAATTCTCATGAATGAAGAGCATTCAAGGTGATATTTTTGGCTTGTTAGAGCAGCAGATGCCCATCTGTTAAGATCCGTTTTGACAGATTTTTAATCCCTCTGCAGGTTGATTTTCTATGTCTATGTTTTTATAATGTTGTTTATCTGATATCTCTTGAAAGCAAAATCCCCACCATGGTGTCTGATGCATTCAGGTTGCCAGGGACTTCTTGGTTCACTAAAGAGTGACCTGGCAAATTCTAAATCAAAGGAAATGTTAACAGCGAAGGTTATTTTCTTTCTGCAAATCACACAGGAAAAAAACCTTGGGGCATAGATTGAAAATGTAGTTACAAAAGAAGAAACCAGTGCAAACATTCAGGCCATATCTGTATCTTGAATATTGCAAGGATTTCTCATCATTCCATCCCACAGACCAGACCAGAAGGGTAGATGTAAGAAAGAACAAGGATGCTCAGAGGAGTGTGCCTTCCTTCAGGACAGGGTAGCAGGTTAGGACCCTTTGGTTTAGAAAACAGATAACTGGAGATTCACAGCACTGCAAATGCTGCAGAGTGGGTGATGAGAATTATTATTGTTTCTTGCAATACCAGAACTACAGAAAGCCCAAAGGTATCAAACCCAAATCACAAATTAATTATTCCTCACAATAAGCAATTAAACAGGACTATCCATCACCACATTGCATTTGAGAAATGAAAGTATAAAAGGAGTTCAGAATTGGGTTAGATGCAGTCATAGCAGACCAGTTCACCAGAGATTTCCAAATAAATCCCTGAACTACTGACTGTTTGAATCTGGAAAGATAAACCATAGAAAAGATCAATCAGATGTGTGCTTTAAGTTTCTCTGAAAGGATATTTCATAGCATCCACCATTGGCAGTACTGGTTTAAATGGACTAGATATGAACCAGGATGATGTTTCCTCTATTTTCAGTCTGAAGACTTTAAAGATTTCAAAAATTAGCATGATTGTCATGGAAAGTGAAAAATTACTGACAGACCTTGGACAAACAGATGAAACTCATGTAATTAAAAAATTAAAAGACTGCCAAAAAACCCAGAGAGTCTGGGAGCAGTAGTTCAACAAAAGTTGGCATATCCTTAGAAAACAGAGAGTGCAACCTAGTTCTTCCTCATATGGTTCCCATACATCACTAGGTATGGTACAGCAAGAAAATAAATTAAACTGAGTGAAGAGCAGACTGTGATGATCTCTGGGAAACACTGCAATATTGCTGCCTGCAGACACTGTTTTCCTATCAACAACAAAGTGGATAGATCTGTTATTTAGTGACCTAAGAGCTTTTCTCCTACTCAAGCACCTTCAGTCTGACATCAGAATGACTCCTGTGTTCACAGCTGTATGTTTTTAAGCAGAACCTGAATTCTATATATCTGCTATAGAAAGGCTTCTGCAGCCAGTAAAAGCAATTTCCAGAGAGCCATCTCCCTCCTTTTGAAACAAATGAATGCACATTAGCTGTGGAAAGTGAAGAATGCTTCTTGTCACCTTTGTATCAGCTTTCTGACAGTGACAAAATCTGGCACACAATCTCCTCCCAAGTAAATGCCAGACATGGAGGTAGACACCTATGGAGAAAAGGCACAAGTTCTTTAAAAACAGCATCACAGGATTCCCCAGGTATCCTGGGGATCCTCTATATGAAGCATCTTGAGCTGCAGCGAGGCCATGCTCTATAGAAATCTGAATTAAGAGTGTGCTTTGTGTATAACCATTCTAAATTCATTCCTAGCTCAATAATAAATACTATTTCTTTCCAAACATTACACATGAGTTGGGATCAAATTATGGTACCTGTTATCTTCTATTTCAAAAGAAAGATTTTCCCCAGAGTATTCAGAAGTTGGGTAAAGCTAATCAAATTAGCCTTGAATGAATTTTCATCTGTACCCGGGCACAACTACCCAGAGAAAGGAGCAGCTCCAAGGTGTGGCCTGGATGGTTCAAACTTCCAAACTCCCCATCAGGTCATTAAGCTGATTAAAATAAAAAGTTGCCTCCACAGCTGAGTCTGAAGACTGCTGGGTACAGGTCTGCCACCTTTATGAATCAAGCTAAATCTGTATGACCTGGACTACTATGGCCCTAAGTTTTGCTACGAGAAGTACTTCAAGCCTGATTGCATGGGGATACAGTGTCATCTGGCCTTGCTCAATGATGGGAATGCCAGCAAGGGCTGTTGTATGGAGAATACTGGTCTTTCCATCACTCACCTGACCCAGTACTACATTTTAAAGCCCATTTCTGCAGTGATACTAGAAAAACAAAACAATCCTCTTTGGCAACATCTTGAATAAACAGAGATACTGTAAGCAATACCAGCTTCAACAAACCAGAGAATTTCTGACAGGTTTTTATTTTACAAGTACTAAGAAATGTCTCAAATTCTCCACTCAGTAATCCCTTCAGTCAAAGTGGATTACCAAAGCAATTCTCTTAATCAGCAAGTTTGGAGAACAGTGGAGACTTACAGAAAACAGGTTACATAACTAAAAAGAAACAAAACCACCACCAACAAAAACACAACACCAAAACAAACCAACCCAATCAAACCACCAAAACCAGCAGAGAATGTCCTGCAACTCAGCTAGCTCCACAAATGCTTATTTCTCCCTCTGTGCCTACCCCATCTCAAGTACTGCTGCTTTTTCAAAACACTACAGCTACATTCAGGTCAATTGGATCACAATTAGGAACAAAACCTTCTTTCTGTTTAGCAAACTTCACCAAAGACTAAGTATTACTGATACCACTTTAAAAGAATTAAATTACAACTTGGGCATTTCCCTGCATAAGGTCTTTGTAACTTGAGATCTAAAAATAGACCAACAGACAACGAGCAGGCTTAAACAATTTTATCAGTGGTTGATTTATTTCGGCTTTCTGCTCTCCCTGGTCGCAGTTCAGTGCAACCCATAAATAAGTTAGGCTGGTGAAGAAGATTGAATTTTTGAGGCCAGAACAGTAATTGAGGAATTGAACAGCCTGGAGGTTGAAATATCGTCTCCTGGGACGTAAGCCTTCAGACCCATTAGCAGCTGTCTATATTGCTTTTCCAGCCATTGACACATAGAACTGTGTCAACTATTGAACTGCCTTACGTTTCTTTATGTCACAAAAGACGTGTTCTGGGCCCCGTCATGCTGCTTCTCTAAAGAATATCTCATTAGTATCTCCAACTAAAAAGTCAGATCTTTCAAAAAATATAGGAAGGCCCAATTTCCCCACAAGAAAATTCCACCAATTCGGCACAGTTTGATTATACAGAAAGGAATAATTACTCTTTTCCACACTGTATTAGTGTCCTGGTTTGGGTGAAAAGCAAGCAAGTTTTGTTCGGTGATTTTGCTTTTCAGCTTAAGGTTTCTAACTAACT